>JXCR01095291.1:168573-201281 GCA_002079205.1 Phalaenopsis hybrid cultivar | reverse complement strand
ACAAATCTCAAGACAAGGAGAAAGACATAGAAAACTACTCAGATCTCATGGGGAAAACACAAAAAAACTCGGAATTCATATATAAAATGAAAGTCATACAAACTACAACAAGTAAATAACTTATCTCTAATTTCTCCCCAAGAAAACTCCTAAAAGTTCCTCTGAATCTCTTCCTTTCGTTACAGATTTCTCTCCAAGAAAACTCCTCGAAGTTCCTCTGAATCTCTTCCTTTCCTTACAACACACATTTCCTCTTCAAAGCAGCAAGGAGGAAGAAATCTCTCACTTTCCCTCCACTCTTACAATCTCTTTCTCCCCAAGAACTCTCCTCGAAGTTCCTCTGAATCTCTTCCTTTCTTTACAGCACACAGAATTTCTCTTCGAAGCAGCAAGGAGGAAGAAATCTCTCACTTTCCCTCCACTCTTACAATCTCTCGATGAATTCATCACAAATTTTGCACACTATTGGAACCTTTCTAACATCCAGGAATTCTTCAGGACTTCCAGGCTCTCTCAATTTTCAGACAAAATAGTCTTTTAAAGTTGTGGATGAGCTTTTCCAAGAGTTGCCTAAGCATTCCTTCAAAATTTGGCCTTATCCAAAGCCTAATTGGGCATAACCGTTGAGCTCGCCGTCGGCGGCCTTAAGGGCGTCATCAGCGGACCTTCTTAATGAATTAATTCTGGAGTCTTGGGAAAATCTCACCGTCGGTGGGGTCGATGGCACCGTCGACGCTCTAGTTCAATTCTTCACATTTTGGTCCTTTTCGCTCCAAATTCGCTCCTTTTTGCATCATTTTGCTACAATGACCCTAATTCATCATTTCTACAACAAAACAACAAAAATACCTTGCTCCAAATTACACCGTTTTTGCATCTTTTTGCTCCAATGACCATAATTCATAATACCTGAGACAAAACATCAAAAATACTTCTTTAAAGTGCAATATCATAAAAAATAGTGTAAAATAGGTATGAAAATCTCAACATATTTTTTTTTGCATATTTTTGCTCTATTGACCCTAATTCATCATTCCTGCAACAAAACATCAAAAATACCTTTCTTTAAAGTGCAATATCATCAAAAACAGTATAAAATATGTATGAAAATCTCAACATATTTTCCTCTGGTCATGCATTTCAAACGTAGAATTGATAGAACAGGCGATGGTGAAAACTATGTTTGAGTCTTACTCAATCCCTTTGTTTTTCAAGTACATAGCCTTGTCTGCTTCTTCTATAAAACTTGTATGGTTAAATTGCATCTTAAGTTGACATACAATATGCTGCAAACGTGCGTTAGTCTCATTCACCTTTGCATCAATTGAAGCCACATCACACTTAATCTTGGTGATCTTCTCTGCTATTCCTTATATACTAACAAATAGTAAACCATTGTATAACTCTTGCGCACTTTAACTAACAAACTTTTTCTTTATGGCTTCCTCTTCTTCTTCAAATCAATCTCCTAAGAAAAGATTTTTCCAAGTTCTCTCACACTTCACTTGGACTTTAGGATGAAAATTGAAGTGGGTTAAGAAGTCTCTTCATTCTCTACTATTTATAGGCTTTGGATCAAGCCTAGAACTACTACACACGTTCTCAAACCACTAACCCATGTTTAAACCCACTAAACCACGTTTAAATCTTCTAGAGACATAATTTAGCACATTTAGTTTACTTTCACGCTTAAGCGTCGAATGTTGGCGCTTAAGCACTCCTGCTTAGTTTAACACATGTTTGCTTAACATCCAAATACACATTCTAACATGTCTAAGCCATCTATTAAGGTCTTAGAATCATCACAAAATCATTATATATTAAAAACACTACAAAAATTTTCTTAATCAAATAAAAAACATAATATTCAAAACAGAAACACAATGATAACTATGGGTTGCCTCCCACAAAGCGTTTGGTTTAACATCATAAGCCCGACATAATCAGTGCTTATTCTGGTTGAGCCAATAACATAAGATCATTTAATTTAAGTTAATCTCCTATAAAATAGGGGTTCAGCCTATGACCATTCACTTTGAATCTTTCTTAGTTTTAAGATCTTTGATATCCATAGCTCCATAGGAATAAACTTTTATCACAACAAATGGGCCCATCCACCTGGACTTAAGTTCTCTTGGAAATAATCATAATCTTTCATTATATAGCAAAACTTGTTGCCCAAGCTCAAACTTTTTAATAAGAATCCTTTGATCATGCCACATCTTCATTTTTTTCTTTATAAATCGTAGCACTTTCATAAGATTTATTCTTTATCTCTTCAAACTCATTTAATTGTAGTCATCTTTTCTCATCAGCATATTTTAAATTATAAATAAATTTCTTAATCGCCCAATACACTTTATGCTCAAGTTCAACTGGTAAATGACACTCTAACATGTGTTATTTTTATACATGTTTTATGTTAATTTAATTCCCCTGAGACGGTGTCAAAAACTTGACACGATCCGAAATTATGCAGTAATTTAGTGTTCAAAAGATGGTAAAAAACATGACACAATTTATATTTAGTGGCCAATATGCAAAATTGAAATATTATAAATTATAATAAATAGTTCACACACTATGAGTTCTACGCAAGTGCACGTATCGCTTCAAGTTATATAGGACTTTCTGATGAAGCCCCAAATATCGATCCCACGAGGAAGAGAGGAAAGATGTCCTTAGTCAAATTCTAGTATACTAATATTAGTCCTTAGTTTGGAAGATCAATTTAAGTGGTTTTTCTAACAAGTAATCCTAAATATAAGACTTAAGTTTAAAACAACTAATAACTATTCTTAAATGAAAATATTAATTCTAAAGATAACCCTTTTTGGATGCATTGGTTTGAAGAATTTTAAGATGTTAAAAACTACTCTTCTTATGTAGCAAATTGGATAATGTAAAGGAATGAAATACATTAAATATTGTATGTGCCAAATAAGAGCAATTTTAATATTCTAACCTGATTTAGTGTTTAGGAAAATCTTTGGCTAATCTCAGGTTTAATTCCTAAATCCGTAGCTAGGCTGAAAGAATACTCGCTCTCACTCTAGAGCTCCCACTTCCCTTCCCCTGAAGGCTAACGCTTTCTTTAGTTTATAAATTCTAATACCAATTTGGGGATTTTATTTTGTCATCTTAAAATCTCCAATTTNATATATATTTCCTTATTTATTTGTACTAAACCCCCATGAACTTCACCATCCATGGAATTTGAATGTGGTTCCATTTTGTTAATAATTACACCGCCCTCTTAAGTCTTAATGCAATTACAACAAATTTTAACACTACAACGAGCCCTTATTGTAATGTAATTGAAGTGCAAGTAAAAATCATCACATTTATATTTAAAACTTCTCTAGCATGCATCCCAATATCCTAAACATGAATCCTACTCATTGCAAAAGAAAAGTAAAAGAAAAATAATAACATAATCTTCTCATGCCACTATTACCAAAAAAGAAGAAAGAGTATGAGAAACACATCACAAAGCATGAAGAAAATGCAACGAAAAACTTCATTAAATCAAAGCAAATCCACTAGATAACTTTTTACAAAATCATAAGATAATGAAGAGCATAATACTTAGCTTTTTCCCCTTAAAAGAAAGATGAAAATCTCTCCCACCAAGTTTCCCACTGATCCATGTAATGCTAGAACATTTCCTTATAAATTCTCTCAAAATCCCCTCACCAATTTATCTAAAACAGTAGCAATCTACATTTCTACTCCTATTCTAAGAGCTCTAAATATTCTCCACATTTCCCCTTCACACACACCACTTTTTCTTGACATGAAAGCACTCTATTATAGTGTAGGGACAAATTACCCAAGAGATGCCTCAAGAAACCTTCCAAAAAAGCGTCCAAATACATTGAATCTTCTTGAAATTTGCCCAGCATCGCGTCCAAATTATCTCGGGTACTGTCGGTACAATTTTTGGCACCATCAGTGTCATTTTCACATCGCTCTCTGCACTTTAGCACTGTCGGCGCCACCCTGCACAGCTCCACCATTTTGCTTTGTTTGGCTCCGTCTTAGCTCTCTTTCACCCTAATTCAGTTGCGTTGAGTTCCTAAAAAATATATCTACAAAATAAGCATAAAAACAACCTTCCTTTAAATTTTAATTTCATTAAAAAATGTGTGAGAACTGTAAAAGAGATTAAGCATGAAAGACAACAAAATGTGTCAGGACAAAATTTTCTTTCTTGCTCGTTTTTGCTCTAAATGCACTGTTTTTGCTTCTTTTTCTCCAAAACTCTATTTCTTGTCCCTGAAACCAAAGATATGCAAAATACCTTCCTTTAAAGTGTAATATCATTAAAAATTATTAAAATTAATCATAAAATATATATGAAAAAGTAGTCATTTTTTAGGCGTATCAATAAGCTTTCTAAAAAAAAGTCTATATGGAGACATTCTTGTAGGAGTTTTATATGCAGTACTATAAGCCAACAAAGCTTAATCAAGTTTGATTGACCAATCCATTCTTGTTGGATTCACACATTTTTCCAATAATCTTTTAATTTCACAATTGGATAATTCAGTCAAACCTCTTTTTTGAGGATGATAAGCAGTAGCAATTTGATGTTTGATATGATATTTCTTAGATAATTTCTTCATTATTACATTTCTGAAATGACTTACCCCAACAGTTATGATCACTCTTGGCATCCCAAATTTATAAAATATATTTGTTCTAAAAAACTTTGCTACACTTTGAGCATCACATCGAGGTAAAGCAACAACTTCTATCCATTTGGATACATAGTATACTACTATCAATATATATAAATTTCTGAAAGATGGTATAAATGGTCCCATAAAATCTAATCCCCAAACATTAAATATCTTAACTTCCTACACATAATTGAGGGACATCTCATTTCTCCTAGAAATATTACATACTCGTTGACATCGATCACAAGTTTTGATATAAGCATTAATATCTCTAAAGATCGTCGGCCAATAAAATCCAAATTACAAAGTTTATGTTGTTTTATCAAC
Organism: Phalaenopsis hybrid cultivar; assembly: GCA_002079205.1. Taxonomy (NCBI): domain Eukaryota; kingdom Viridiplantae; phylum Streptophyta; class Magnoliopsida; order Asparagales; family Orchidaceae; genus Phalaenopsis; species Phalaenopsis hybrid cultivar. Next base: position 196,269 of record JXCR01095291.1, on the reverse strand, counting down.
ACCAAAATGTCCTCCAAATCATAATTATGATATTTTTGGATAATCTCATGAGTTTCTACTGAGAGAATGCATCTTCAAATAATTAAATAATTTCCTTGTTTATATAAAAATGGGTCATCCAAAAAATAAGTCTTAGATTTAGATATAAAATTTCTCATCTGTTGGTATGTCTGTCCATAGAGTATAATGTCATTAACAATAAAGTTTACAATGTTGGCATAGCATGGAATGCACCACTCATTAATACTGAACATTTCTTCATCTAGAAAATGTTCATTAATTTCTTTTCAAAATAGAGTGATTTTTCTAATTCAGACCTGAACAGATGATTTGCAATTTGATTCTCAACTCCTTTCCTATCTACTCTTTCAAAGTCAAATTCTTGCATAAGAAGAATCCAACGTATCAGTCTTTGTTTGTCATCCTTCTTTTCATTAAATATTTAAGAGGAGAATGATTTGTATGCACAATACATTTTGTTCCAATTAAGTATGATCTAAATTTATCAAAAACAGATACTCTATTTCTCAGTTGTGGCATAATTAATTTGAGATTCATTAAGAGTTCTACTAGCATAGTAAATTACTTTGAAAATCTTTTCATGCTTTATCCTTAAACAAATCCAATAACATAATCACTTGCATCACACATTAATTCAAAAGATTTTTCCTAATANCCATAGGGTATAATGTCACTAACAATAAAGTTCACAATGTTGGCATACTATGGAACGCACCACTCATTAATAATGAACTCTTCATCTGGAAAATGTTCATTAATTTTTTTTTTCAAAATAGAGTGATTTTTCTAATTTAGACCTGGACAGATGATTTGCAATTTGATTCTCAGCTCCCTTCTTATCTACTATTTCAAAGTCAAATTCTTGCATAAGAAGAATTCAACGTATCAGTCTTGGTTTGGCATCCTTCTTTTTAATTAAATATTTAATAGCAGAATGATTTGTATGCACAATACATTTTATTCCAATTAAGTATGATCTAAATTTATCAAAAGCAGTCACTCTCTTTCTCAGTTGTGGCATAATTAATTTGAGATTCATTAAGAGTTCTACTAGCATAGTAAATTACTTTGAAAATCTTTTCATGCTTTTGTCGATAAACAAATTCAATAACAAAATCACTTGCATCACACATTAATCCAAAAGGTTTTTCCTAATCTGGTGAAATAATAATTGGTGGAGTGACAAATTTTTTTCTTAATAGCTCAAAAGCTTTTAGGCACTCTTTATCAAAAATAAAAATTACATCTTTTTCAAGTAAATGATAAAGAGGCATAACAATTTATGAAAAGTCTTTAATATATCGCATGTAGAATCCAACATGTCCTAAAAAACTCCTAATTTCCCTCACATGTTTTGGTTAAGGTAAATTAGTGATTACTTGAATTTTTGTAGGGTCTACATCCATACCATGTTCTAATATATGATGTCTTAAAACAATTCCACCTGCTACCATAAATTGTCATTTTACTAATTAAGGACTAAATTTTTTTCTTCACAACACTTAAGAACTTTTGATAAATGTTCTAAACATGATTCAAATGAAGTTCCAAACACTAAAAATCATCCATAAAAACTGCAATTTTTTTTTTTTCAATTAAATCACAGNAGCTCAAAAGCTTTTAGGCACTCTTTATCAAAAATAAAAATTACATCTTTTTCAAGTAAATGATAAAGAGGCTTGACAATTTATGAATAGTCTTTAATATATTGCATGTAGAATCCAGCATGNAGACATCTTTGAAATGTAGCAGAGGCATTACATAAACCAAAGGGCATTCTTCTAAAATCAAATGTACCATAAGGCCTAATAAAAGTTGTTTTCTCTTGATTCTATATCCATCTAGAAAAAAAAAAGTATTTATGCCTAGCTAGTTTATCAAACATTTGATTTTTAAAGGGTAGTGGAAAATGATCTTTCTTAGTGGTAAGATTTAATTTCATATGCTCAATGCATATTCACCACCATGTGACTTGTCTTGTTGGTAATAACTCATTATGTTCATTCATGGTCAGTCACTCCTCCTTTCTTAGGAACACAATGAATTGGACTAACTCATGAACTATCTGAAATAAGATAGATAATTCCAACATCTACCCACTTTAATGTTTTTTTCTTAACAACATCTTTCATAAAAGAATTTAATCTCCTTTAAGGATCACTCTAGGTTTGCAGTTCTCTTCCATATGAATTTTATGCATATAAATTGAAGGATTAATTGATTTAATATCAATAATTGTCCATCCAAAGTCTTTCTTATAATTCTTCAAAGTTTTTATTAAACTCACTTTTTCTTCTAAAGTTAAACTTGAGGAAATTAGACCGGCAATGTTGAGGAATCACCTAAAAAGTCATATTTTAAATGTTTAGGAAGTAACTTCAACTCAAGTTCACAAGGTTTCTCAATTGATGAACAAAAAGATTTATCTTTTTATATAGTGTCTAAAACTTCAAAACTTTCTCAAACATTATTTGAATCTTCCTTATAAAAATCTTTAAATTGCTCTAATTCCTTTTCTTACTCATGTTCCAACTCTTTCACTTCAAATTTCTCTTTATAATTTATTTTGAAATGGTATTCACTCAGATATCTTATTACATCAATTCTGTAACATTCATCATCTTTACTAATTGTAGGATACTTCATTGATTTGAAAATATTAAAAGTAACTATTTGATCATTGACACACATAATTAATTTCCTTTTCTGCACATCTATCATTGTTCTTCCTGTAGCTCAAAAAGGTCTCCCCAAATGATCAGTATCTCCTTATCTTCCTCCATATATAACACAAAGAAATAAATAGGAAAAATAAATCGATCCACTTTCACTAAAACATCTTCTATAACTCCCTTAGGATATGTTATTAAATGATCTGCTAACTGCAGAGTTGCAGTAGTATGTGATATTTTTCTAAATCTCAATCATTTAAATATTGATAATGACATAAGGTTAATGCTTGGAACTAAATCACATAAAAATTTCTCATAAAACTTGTCTCCTATTGCGCATGGAATTGTGAATCTTTCGGGATCTTTAAGTTTTTCATAAAGCTTTTTCTAAATTATAAAACTGCACTTCTCACTAAGTGCAACAGTTTTGTTACCTTCAAACTTTCTTTTTTTCTGTAAAGAATATCCTTCATAAACTCACATAACATATCATTTTTTCTAAGACTCCAACAAATGAAATATTAATTGTAAGATTCTAAAAGATTTCCATAAATTTTGAAAATTTTTTATCCAACTTTTATTGACAAAGTATCTGAGAAAATGGAGGTGGTTTTTTTTCTAAGTCAATTTTTGGTGGAGTAATATATCTTTCTAAACTTTTTGGAGCGTCTTCTTCAGACTCTTCAATTCCTTCTCTCTCTACTTCAATCTCTTTTTGAACTCTACCTTCTAGCTTTTTTTTTGCTTCTAAGTTGAACGAATTTTATTTGCTCTTTATTTTGGAATTTTAGATTTACTTATGTATTATAATGAAGTGTTCATTGGGATCTGTTACATAATTGTCGACACTATTTTTGGGTTAAGGAGTTACACGTTGGAAGTATCTGAGGAATCCCGTCACCCGCTTTGAGAAGACATTTAATTTACATATACATAATTTAGAAAACCAACATTGAAGACTTTTTGATGGACTTCCAGGCTTGAATATCTTTCATTTAGAAATAAGGACAAGCAATTATTTTATATAAATGTCTTCAAGCCTCTACCCTCGTGATTAGATTCCTCGGGATGATGAATTTTTGAAGAATACTCAAGGGATGAATTTTTTCATCCTTTAGTCCAAACACCTTCATTGGAATATCATCAGATGGCTTGCCAAGGTAGACATTCCTACCACTCGCCATGGGAACACCTTCAACAAGGAATGAACAAATCTCTGTATAGGAAGATAGTACGAGAGTGATGGTCATCTGTAACAGTATATTTATAGGATGATAGTGCACAAGACATTCTGTGAGTTTGATTATTAAATATTATTTATGAAACAAATGAATTTAATGTAGAATTTGATTTTCTTGTTTTTATCGTATTTACCGCTTTCAAAAAGCAAGACAATTGAGGAAGCAAATATGTATGACAGGATAATGACAGCACGAATCTCAGATAAAATATAGATACACAACAAATAAGACAGACCCACAGTCAAAGTATATAGAGATCTAGTCAAACACTTCTTTTTTTAATGGAGTAATTGATGCTAAGTTGAGAGAAAATTATCTCAAAGCTATGACAAGTCACTCCCTTCAGTAGGCAAGCCGACCGACATAGCAAGCCAAATGAAGGACAAATGTATATTAAGTCGAACGAAGGGATCTATACACCAAGCCGAATGAAGGACATCTCTGTGCAAGTCGAACAAAAGACAAAACACCGTCGAAAAAAAGACAAATCACCGTCGAACAAACGAGAGTGACTGGAAGAAGATTGAGGCAATGTCATGAATAAGCTTGATCGAGAGGTCTTCACTATGTACTCAGGTGATTCAATTTTTCATCACCAAACGAATGATCGTGTACCGACGACCAAAATTGATCATAACCAACTAGTAATTTTTTAATTAAAATATTTTTATATTGTACAAATGACCACACACCTAAGCTTCTTTGTGTAGAAGGGGCCCTTAGATGTAAATTATGTACAAAAGGTATCTCTTACATCAATAAGTAAAAAATCATTTCATGAAGGAAAGCTCTAGGTGCTCTCATTTTTACTATTCACTTCTGCTTCCTCTCTTACGCACTTCTCTTTATACGCTTTATTCATTGGTGTAACTCACCGGACACTTTATGATTCAACAACCAAAATTTTTACAAAACACTTCCACATTTCTTGAGTCTCTAATGTTCATTGGCTATTAATTTGAAGGGTAGGAAATGAAAATTTTAGGACCTTCCCTTTCAAATCAGAGCTATATGAACTCTAAGCTTTTAGATATTTTCTTCTCTCAAAATTTCTCCAGTAAAGTTTTTATGGGCATTGGATTCTTATAACTAACATTTTTGAGGGAATGGATCATTAAAGATCTCACCGTGAGAAAAAAATATTGCGTTCGAAGTTCGGACGCCAGCTACGTCCAAACAACGAACGCGATACACCGAGGGTGGGTTTTTTTTTCACCTCTCCGTCCAGTGTATCTCGTCCGTTGTTCGGACGTAGTTTTGTATCCGGACTCCAGATCCGTGAAGAGTTATTTCAAACTTTTGGTTATTGATCTTGTCGCTGCCAGCAAATCCATAGCTAACTTTTTTCTTCTTTCTATTTCATGTATAAATTGATAATACATAATGTCCACGAATACGAACATAATGTCCACGAATACGATGGACATGAGGACGCGGACACATTATTATTAAAAATATAGGGCATTGACACACACCAATAAAATAAATAAAAAATAAAAAATAATAAAAAATTAACAATATTATCATTCAAATACAAATAAAATACTACATAATAGCTTGGATGGATTACCCTTCTTCTCAGAATGAACGTTTTGTAATTTTTTTTTTGTGGGTTGATTTGAGTATAGCTTGTAACTGTTTCATTTTTCATTTCAGTAAAGATTGTAGCTGTCCGGACTCAAGCCACGTTCAATCAAAAGTGGGGCCCAAGTACAAGCTAGTTGGCCATGAAGGTGACTTATAATATATGTATTGGTCCATTTGCTAAAGCAAAGATGCTAACAGCCTTTCATAAAGGGATAGCATTGAAATATGAAGTCAAATTTTACAGCTAAGTGGGATGAATTTTAAGATTATTAAATTTTTGGTGTCGTCTGAAAAGTTTGTCATGCTACGTCTTATTTCTTAAATATAATGATTTGAAAAACAAAATGACGAATTCAAATCAGTAAAAAAAAAGAAAATGAAAAACTATCCATTGTGACAAATTTGCTGGCCCAAGGGATAATTAAAATAAAACATAAATATATTTTTTTGTTATTTTTATACAATAAAAAAAAGTCAAACAAAGGAAAATTTCTTAAGAGATAACTTTTAAATATGAGGAATTTTATTACAAATGTAATAACTATGATTTTTTAAAATTATTAATTGATTATTAATTGAATAAATTTTTTTTAATTGTTGATGAATTCAAATTTGTCGGGTAGAATGTGCCAAAATTGAGTGTTTGACCGATGCGAGGTGATCTAGAGAGTGGGGGAATGAGAGAGGAGAGAGAGAGAGAGAGAGAGATAGGAGGACTTCCGCGGGACTGGGGAAATGAGGTGTTCCTAGAATCGTGGATCCATTTTATTCCATAAAATTAGATGTTACAACTGAGGGGTGCCCTTAATAAGGTTCATCATGAATATAATGAAGCTCTCCTATTTATAAAAGAAATGAGGGGTAGAAAGGACAGAAGGCTCCACCAATCTCTAATGCTCTTTATGACCAACTGTGTCAGAAGGGATTCGAACTCCCGACCTGAGAGGTCATATTTCGTGGATGCCAACCAACATGTCAGGGTCCACTGCACAAAAAAAATTACATATTTGGCTTCGATTTTGAAGATATATGCAAAGGGCATTTTCGTCCTTTTTATTTTAGTTGTTGGATCGTCTCGAGATCGATGCAGACTTTCATATTCATGTTTGTCAATCAACTAAAGTGACGTGGTCAAGCGAGAGAGCTTGGTTGGTCGACAGAAGTGAGGGAGAGAGCTTGGTCGGCCGACTCAAATGAGGTGACCAATTATTGGATTGCTTTGAAATCCGTGCAAATCATTTTTGAGCATGCAAGTGTTAATTTATTTTTTAATTATGAAAATATATTCTGATGTATATAAATACGAATGCATTTCCAAAGTTTTCACTCACTTAGCTCTTTCCCAAAACAAGCAATAGAACATGGAATCACTAAGCGTAAGCCAAATTCTACCGCTGATCCTCTGCATCCTCCTTTTTCTTATATTGAAGAAGCTTAAATCCCCCAAATTCTCCAAGACTATTAAGCTTCCCCCAGGACCAACGAAACTCCCCATTATAGGAAACATTTTCCAGCTTCTCGGTGACCATCCTCACCGAAGGTTGCGTGACCTTGCCAATGAATATGGCCCACTGCTTCTCCTCAAACTTGGAGAAGTAAATCATATAGTCGTCACATCCTCAGAAGTTGCCAGCAAGGTTATGAAGACCCATGACATCAACTTCGCTTCACGGCCAGAGTTCCTTGCCACCAAAATCCTCTTTTATGATAGCACCAGCATCGGCTTTTCTATCTACAGTAAACACTGGTCACAGCTACGAAAGATATGCACAGTTGAAGTACTCAACGCCAAGCGCGTCCAGTCTTTCAATTTCTTAAGGAAGGAAGAAGGAGAGAACATTGTGAATAAGATCCGCATGGCGAGGGGATCCCCCGTGAACCTTACCGAGATGTTTGTATTTTTGACGAGAACGACTGTTTCTCGTGCGGTATTCGGGAGGGACATCGCTCAAAAGAAAAATTTTCTAAGTGCAATGAGAGACGCGTCTAAGTACTTGTCGGGATTTGATATTGTAGATCTTTTCCCATCTTTGAAGTTCATTAGCAAATTCACTGGTTCGAAGGCTCGATTGGACAGAGTGCATCAACAACTAGATGAGATTTTGGATGAGATTTTGGAGGAGCATCGAGTTAGGAAATTCAAGAGAGATGACGTTGTCGAGGATATAGTTGATGTTTTGTTCAGACTTCAGAATCAAGGGGAGTTGGATATTTCTCTTACCGACGACACTATCAAAGCTGTGCTATTGGTAAGTACTAATTCTTTTCAGTCAACAACTTCGCTAAAATTGTTAACTAAGGGAAAATATTATCATACTTGCGGACTATAATTAAGATTTAACACATGTTGAATATATAAAATGTTATTTATCTAAAAAATTAAGAAGTTTGAACCCGACTAGATCATTATGTACAACTTAATTATACATGAGATTTTTCTTCAGTACAACCATGTTGTACTAATCAAAAAAACATACAAATATAGAATTTTATCTGAAATCTTTAGTGTACAACATGATTGTAGTCTATAAAATCTGTAGTATAACCATGTTGTGCACGATAATAAATAAAGGTCAAGCTTTCGAATCCGATCATGGTGTACAACATGGTTGTATGGGATATTTTTCTTGAGTACAACTATATTATACTAAGTGAACAAACAACCAAATGAAAATATCGATGGGAAAGTCATATGTGCAACATAGTTGTGTTCAGGAAAGCATTCAATACAATCATGTTGTACATCATGACTGGGTCGAGCCTCAGGCTTCTCTATTTTTTAAACTGAAATAATATTTTATATATTTGACACTTATGGAGTCCGGATGTAACTCTAACTGCAGGCTCTAGACGTAATATCTTCTCGTTGACTAGAAAGGAAGGATTGCCTTTATGCATCATAACTTTTTTGCATTTTAATTCCCCGTGTAGTATATAAATGTCGTGATTCTTTTTTATTTGAATTAATTTTTAAAAAGATAATTTTAGCCAAATAAATAAGTTCACCTTTTTAATATTTATATGAAAGTATATCAATTATACTATCGTAAAAATCCAAAAAATTTATGTAATCCTTAATTGCCCCAAATGAAATAAAATTTAGCTTTTTCTTTCTCACAGGAAGAAGTATATATTGATAAGAAAAAACATTAGGATATCCTTCTACAAATTACATCTGGATAGAAGGCAATAGTATTAGAATTATTTTAAAATTAAGAATATACATATAAATATAAATACACACACATAAGATACGCGTTAGCACGAGGAAATCTGACTAACAAAAAATGCATATAAGTAGAATTAAAAAGGGCCCACAGATAAAAGACCAAGGTCCCACAAACAGACCAAGGGCTCACGGACGGAAGAGTAAGGGCCAGCATCAGAATGCTAAGCATTCACTAGCGAAATGTTGAAAGACTTGTATAAAGAAGTGTAAACCCTTACGCCGGGGTAGAAGGTCAGTCAAGCGAAGGCCATTCAAGCGAAAGACTAAAACCTATCGAGCCAAGCAGAGAAATCAACCCGGTCTCCCGTCATTACGTGACTCATGGGAAGAATTTAATAGTGTCAGCTATCTCATAGATAGCTCAAAAACCTTTCTTCCCATGCCAAGAACTAGATATCATATAGCAACACTTAGCATCCCCAAAAAATCACCTTGTCAAGGACTAATAGCCTAGCCATACCTTGCCGGTAGGAGCTTTTTATTTAAGGATCAAAAGTAGGCAACTAAACTACGATAACCAACCTACATAATCAAACAGCCAAGTCATGTCTCGTTAACCAAAAGACAATCAAGGGTCGACCAGCAACCTAGATTCAACGAAGGTGAATAAGCAATCCTTTCTAAACCATAACCGATTAACTCCAGCTAACTTAGTTTTAGTATGGCCAACCCATATCCTGGATGACTCACAAATTGAGACAATCAGCTGCTTGGAAGACTCATTATCTAGACGATCTGCAGTCTGGATGACTTGCAACCAGGACAACCTGCAGCTTGGACGAGCTGCTGCTTCCATGAATTGTAGCCTGGATGACTAACCGACATGGATGAATGATCCAGTTCCGTTGACTGAGTTGATCTTACCAACACTCAACCTCCCCACACGGTTGCATGAACCCATCCACATTCGCTCGGCCATCTCCACTAAACCATCAACATGCGGCTAGAAAAATAGTTAAAAAAAAACATGTCTTGTGTTGGCACTTCAAGCACAATATCTCGTAAGCCTCTTTATGTGTTAATTTGCATATCATGAGTTTGCCACAAACACTCGGTAAACTTGCCTTTAACAAGTTTGTTTTCAAAACGTAAGGGAGAAGTGGTGAACATTTTTTTGCTGCTACTCGGTTATTCATTCCACAACACTCAAGCAATAATGTCTCTTAGGTTGGCACAAGTCAAGCTTTGGAGGTGGTTCCTTGCCCATTAACGGAAAAATTCATGATGAGCAATGTTCAGTTCATCATAGAAACAAGTCTAGATGGTTATTCCCGTAAAAAAACTACGACAAGATCTGCTTAATATGTCTGGCATAACGAGCGAGTTGTCCAATGTGACAACATAATTGAGCGACTGAGGACTCAAATCAATAGATTAGTCTTTTTAGCCCCATTTAGTCCCTCGACATTAGAACAACATTCAAAATCACTACATAATATACCTTCAATAAAATTTTAACTTACATTTTCGGAAAGACAAGCAACATTAGTTTCATTTTATAAATCTTCTATTCTTTTCACACTTGCCTTCCAAAGAGATAAGAAAATTAGAGAGATTAATTATGTATATTAGATATGCATTTGCACAAATATTGAGAAATTCCAATAAAACAAAAGTATAGTGGAGTACAGTTAAGGAAGAGCCACAGGTAGAGGACCAAGGCTCATAGATGAATGATCAAGAGTCCATAGAGAACAATGTCAGCATCAGAAGGCTCAATGTTCGCTAGTGGAATGCTGAAAGATTTTCCTGACCAAGTATAACCTCCTAAGCCTCCGTTAAAGATCGAATCAAAGGCTATTACTCATCGGGCCAAGCAAATACATTGACCTGTCTCCTATCATAAACTTACATAAGGGAGGAATTTAAAATCTCAGCTATCTTACATATGCCTTTGAGATCTCTCATCCAGGGCCAAGTATTAGCCAACATATAACTACATGGAGCATCCTCGAAGGACTACCTTTTCAAGAAGTATGATATATGTTAGATTACGATGATTCACACTTAGTCTGATAACCTAGCCTTGCTCTACTGATAGAAGCTTCTTATCTAGGGATCAGTAGTTGGCAATGAGACTCGTATATCGGACCGTCATGGTCAAGCCAGCCGAGTCAAGTCTCACTAGCCTAAAGACCACATAAAGCCAACTGACAAACCTAATTCATTGAAGGCGAATGAGCAATTCTTATCAAACTAGGTCGGATTAACATCAGTCAATCAAGTTATATATATATGTATATATATATATATATCATGTAACTCCAATGATAAGTGAAAAGAAAAAAAGTTGGGCATGAGTGAGATAAAATTAACCATTCAAGGAGAATAAGAGTACGTTGGAGGTGGTGGTGCAGTGCTACACTATAGTGTTTCATACATACATGCATGCATGCATGCATGCATACATACAAACATACAAACATACATCATACTAATTTTTTTGTAGTTTTTTATTAATCAAATTTATTCAAATTATATATTACATATGATATGAAATATTATTGAGTTTAATATCAATATTAAATATGTTACATGTTGAACAATAAGAGTTTGTTTATGAAGATAAATAAACAAGTTGAATCATGTTTAAATTTATTTAAGCTTAATATCAAGATTAAAGAAATTACATGTTGAATAATTTGAATTTTTTCTTGAAGATAAATAAGCAAGTTGAATCATGTTTATACTTGGTTCATTTAAACTTTCAAGTTCTTAAAAGTTGTTCAAACTTATTTATTTACTAATTTTACCAAACTTGATGAAGTATTAGTCAAGCTGAGTATGAACTTGAGTGCATTGGTTCATTTACAAGTCTAAGTATAGGATAGCAAGACTTGCACTAATGTAAACATAACATCACAAATTTATTAAAATTTATATAATTTTGTAGATAAAGCAATAACAAAATGAAAATCTTATTTGTTCAATAAAATGAGTAAGAGTTGATGTTTAATTTTATCAAAATAGAGGAAATACAAGTACAATGTTAATCAAAAGCTAATCACCTGAAATTATAATTAAAGCTCATCTTTATGTAAGAAAGTAGTCCGATGATCAAATCACAAACAACGAGAACCCACTATTCTTTTACCTTTCTATTTTTTGCTATTCATTTTAGTATGAAACCCAATGCTCTCATATTTCTTACTAGTTATTAGATGTATTAAAAAAGTTGCATTTTTATTTATATTGCTATTTTGTTAGGATTTATTTTTGCCTGGAACTATCACCTCATCTGCTGCATTGGATTGGGCCATGTCTGAGCTCATTAAAAACCCCAACATCTTAAAAAAAGTTCAATCAGAGGTGAGAAATGCCTTCAATGGAAAAGAAAATATGGAGGAGAGTGACATCAGCAAGCTTCCCTATTTGAATAAGGTAATTAAAGAAACATTTAGACTACATCCTGCGGGACCGTTATTACTTCCTAGAGTTTGTCGCAACACAATTGAATTGGAGGGATACACAATACCTGTTGGAAGTCGGATTTTGGTCAATGCATGGGCTATCATGAGGGACCCAAAAAGTTGGGTTGATGCAGACATCTTCCGACCTGAGAGATTTGAAGAGGTGACATATGATTTTAAAGGGTCTAACTTTGAGTACATTCCCTTTGGTGGAGGAATGAGAAGTTGTCCAGGCTCAAATTTTGCAATAGCTGGCATCGAGTACTGGCTTGCACAATTACTCTTTCACTTTGATTGGGAGCTCCCTGGAGGAATGAATCCCGAGGAATTGGATATGGAAGAACATTTTGGGTGTGCGGTATCTAGAAAAAATGATTTGCTCTTAGTTGCCACTCCATACAAATAAATTTTCATTTCCAATGCAAAATAATACCAGATGTTCTTCTACAAAAATAAACGATGCTGTAAAATGTCTTCTAATTATGCAAAATGTACTTTAATGTTTTCGTGAATAAAGTTGTAGTTTATTTTCTTATTGGGACATTGTTGCATTTTGGAAAGATGACTCACTTTTTGGAGGAAGGTTTCAGAAAATAAGCTATTCGATGAGTTATCTTTTGTGTGACGTATAGAAAACAAGCAATAAAAAAAGTGTATAAACTAATTAGACAACATTTGTCGCATACTTTTCTTAATAAACTAGTGAACCCTTCAACAAAAATTGCTACACATATNCCGTTCACCTACCACATCTCACCTACCGCTCACCAACCTCCCACCTACCACTCTCTTGCTTCTATAAATAGACAGGGTGTGAGGCTTAGGAGAGCAAGAGAAGAGATCTTAAGCTATCACAAAGGAGGAGAGAATAACTAGAGAGCTAGAGAAGAGGAGAGCATCTTGAGGCCTTGCATCAAGGTGTCGCTTGAAAGGGAGGCTATAAAAGGAAGATGAGGGCTCATCTTTATGTATAAGCTATGTATTCTCCATTTTTTTGCCTTAGTGAGCTATATGATTGATTCCCTCCCGTGGACATAGATCCAATTAAAGTGAACTATTTGATTGACTCCCTCCCGTGGACATAGATCCAGTTGGATCGAACCACGTAAACATGTTTGCTTGTGTTCTTTGCGTTTCATTTCTATGTCAGGAAGTACATATCTCACAACAATTGGCGTCGTCTGTGAGAAGATCCATACTTGGCTAGAGGTGTCCGCGTAATGGTGTTCGCGGCCATCGACGAAGAAGAGGAGTTCAGCATTCACGAACAGAGTAGCAAGCGGATCGCGTCGCAGACAGTCAAATCGCGACAAATTTGGTGAGCAGTAGAAGCTTTGATCGACTGGATTCGCACCACAAGCTGTGCAGTTCGGCGAGACGGAGGAGGAACAGTCTGCTAGCGAGGGACGAAAATTTGCGCAGGGCTGTTAGCAGAGGATTTTGGAGCAGGATTTTGGTCTTGCGAGCAGCTCGACCGGAGGGAAGAGGCGGATATCGCACAGAGAAGGGTTCGGGGAGTTTCCTGTTCGGGAGTTCGCGAAGCAGGAGGACCTGAGCAATTTGACGAGGCTCGACGGCTCTGGAGAGGCAGTTATTCTCGTGCGAGAGGCAGAGGGGGAATTCATGATTTTTCCGTTGAACGCAAAGGAGTGCCTGCGGGAAGGAGGCACGAGCATAGAACATGAAGTTTTCTTCGGTGAATAGGTGTGATCTCTGCGAGAAGGGATCAGAGCTCTCCGTTCGGCTGGCGAAGGCAGTGGAGTTCACGGGGAGAAGGTAAGAAATTTGGTGATAATTTCTTGGACAGCAAGGCGTTAAAAGGCAGGTTTAGGTTGAAAAATTTTTGTTGCTATACAATAGTACAACATTTTGGTGATTTCAGTCTAGTTCTTGGAAGGGCAGCAGGTAGAATTCATTGGAAGAAATCATAGCCGCGATAATGAATTCCGTTAAATTCGACATTGAGAAATTCAACGGGAAGAACGACTTCGGCCTATGGAGAGTAAAGATGAGAGTTCTATTGGTTCAGTTGGGTGTTGCAGAAGCCTTGCAAGGGTCGGCGGCATTGCCGACCGACATGACCGAAAAGGAGAAGATCGGCATACTGGACAAGGCCCACAGTTTGATAATCCCGAGCTTTAGCGACAAAGTTCTGAGGGAGGTGTCGTGGGAGACAACGTCTCAAGCACTTTGGGCCAAACTCGAGGTACTCTACTTGACAAAGTCTCTGGCTAATAGGCTCTTTTTGAAGCAGCGCCTATGCTCCTTCAGAATGCATGAAGACAAATCCGTCTTAGAGCAGATCGACGAGTTCAACAAGATCATCGACGACCTCGAGAACATCAACGTTAAGATGGACGATGAGGACAAGGCATTATTGTTGTTAAACTCTATTCCTAAGAGCTACGAGCATTTTAATGATGTGATGCTCTATAGAAGGTGCAGCTATTATTCTAGAGGAGGTTCAATCTCTGATTAGAGCCAAAGAACTTAAGAGGAAGCATGACATGGACAAGGAAGTATTCGGAGACAGTCTTATTGTTAGAGGAAGATCGGACAGGAAAGATTGAAGAAATGGTCAGTACATATCAAGGTCAAGCAAGGATGGCGGGAATCAGTCATCAAGGGGATATTTTAAGTGCTATTATTGTCACAAGGATGGTCATTTCAAGAGGAACTGCCGAGACAGGAAGAATAAGTACCGAAAAGAGCCATAAGAATCAAGAGAAGCAAGTGTAGCATCTGATGACTATGATTCTGCTAAGGCCCTGGTGACCACAGAATCTGAATCCAGTAAGGAGTGGATTCTCGACTCAGGGTGTTCTTTCCACATGTGTCCGCACAAAGACTGGTTCGAGACAATGCAACAGGAAAAAGATGGGTCCGTTATAGTGAGAGACAATAAAGCTCACAGGGTTGTTGGAAGCGGATCAATCATGACAATGATGTTTGATGGAGTTGAACGAGTACTGAAAAATGTCAGGTACGTACCAGACTCAAAAGAAATCTGATTTCTTTAGGTATGCTGGAGTCAAGCGAATGCTCGTTCAAAACAGAGAATGGTTGCATCAGAGTAACCAAAGGCCCTCGTATCGTCATACAAGGAGTCAGGAAAAATGGGTTGTACTCTCTTATCAAAAAAATCATGATTGCTAAGTTCATGTACTGTTTGGACTTAGCAAACTCAAGCAAGGGCTGAGGGCCCATCAGAGGCCAGGTGGAGGGAATCTTTACTTCGAAGCTTCTCAATTGAGGGTCATGGTGGAGGATTGTTATTTTGACCCCCAATTATTGAACTAAGGTAAAAAGGTACTTTTGTAATGTGGTACCGCTCACCTATCACATCTCACCTATCACTCACCTACCTCTCACCTACCTCCCACCTACCACTCTCTTGCTTCTATAAATAGACAAGGTGTGAGGCTTAGGAGAGAAAGGGAAGAGATCTTAAGCTACCACAAAGGAGGAGAGAATAACTAGAGAGTTAAAGAAGAGGAGAGCATCTTGAGGCCTTGTATTAAGGTGTCGCTTGAGAGGGAAGCCATATAAGGAAGATGAGGGCTCATCTCTATGTATAAGCTATGTATTCCTGGCCACAGAAAGAAGATGAGGGCTCGTCTCTATGTATAAGCTATGTATTCTCTATTTCTTTTGTATTAGTAAAATATTTGATTGATTCCCTCCCGTGGACGTAGATCCAGTTGGATCGAACCACGTAAATGATTTGTGCTTTCTTGTGTTTTTTGCGGTTCATTTCTATGCCAGTAAGTACATATCTCACAACAATATTTATATATATATATATTAAGAAAAAGGAAGATTCATTCCATAAAAAAAATCAAGTTACAATTCTGAGATGCGGGACCTTGAGATGATCCCCATTGACTAAGAAGAGAAGTGGAGAGGATGGAGATGAAGAAACATAAAGGTCTAAAGTGCTTTGTCCAAGCATTGCAAGACAATTAGAAGTTTTGTTGCTTTCCTTGAAGATGAAGGAGAATTGCACATGTAGAAGAGGTCTCATAAAGTTGATCTTCCTAACCCATTGAGAGATAGGCAAGGAGGGGGGGTTTAAACCACCTCCTGGATTAGCTGTAACAAGAGAGTTGGGTCCACTTCAACCTGTAGATACCTCCATTGATCCATAATGACAAATTTGATGTCTTAAAAAAGCAACAATGAGTTCAGCTTCAAGAGCATCCAAGGCATAAACAGATGCAGAGAAAAACAGTGAGCAATTCCCATGAATGTTCCTAAAGACACCTCCAATGCCAGCCCCCAACTCAGTAAAACTCCCATCATTATTCACCTTAATGTATAAAGAGTGAGGAGATTTTCAACAAAATATTATAACAGCAGCTGAGGGAGGGCTCTCCAGACTGACAATAGAGTAGATGTTGAGGAACCTCTTATGCTTGATAAGCTTGATGAGGGAAGAAATGCAATTTCTGGCCACTTTAACTACAGGGATAAGCTGGTTTTCAAACTTAACATGATTTCTGGCCATCTACAAAAACCAAGCAATAATTAAGGGGATAGAACCAAGCCTAGCAACATGCCAGCTGACCTAATAGAAAGAGAGGTGCAACCAATCCAAATTAAGAGTATCCAACACCTGGTGTTTTAAGCACTCCAACCAAACATCTTGGGAGAACTGACATTCAAAGAACAGATGATCAATGGAATATTCAGCATCCAAGCATAAACCACACCTAGAAGGTCCCCTCTGTCCTTTCAGCTTGAGTATTTCATCAGTGGGAAACATTTTATGGAAGATTCTCCAGCAAATAAAGGACATTGAGGGGGAGAGATATTTGTTCCAGAGAAGTACCCTCCAAGGTACATTGTCCCAGCTGTAATTTGGAATAGATGGACTTAGTTAAGCTCTAAGTGGTACTTGCCCGCCAAATAAGCTGTTTAGGAAGGGATCTGTCAAAATGTACCCTGAAGATTTTCTCAGCAGAAGAAGGCTGTAGGAAAGTATGCATAATAGATTCAGACCATTGGTCTCCAATCCAGCAGTTAGCCACTTTTAACTTGGGGTTAAGCTCATTAGTTTTATGAACCAACAAGTCAGCAGGTCACCAATTGTCAAGCCAGAAGTGCACATTGCCAATACCAAGGTCCCAAAGGAAAATATTCTCAGAATTTTGTCTGATTTTCAGCAAGTTGGCCCAAAGATTAGAGTCCCCCAATTTCCATGTCACCAAATTAGGATGGGAGTCCCTTTATTATTTGCCATACATAAACTTGGCCCATAAGGATTTTTATACTTGAAATTGATCCAAAGCTTACATATATTGACCTGCTGCAAGTGTTGGAGCCCCTTAAACTCAAAACCCCCAGCTAAACTGTGATTAGGCAAATTTTTCCAGCTAGCCCAGTGTAATTTTTGTCTTTGTTCAAACCACAAAAACATATTAAAACTCATTTCCAATTAAAGTTGAGTGCTTTTCTTCATGGCTGTCATTTGTAGTATATAGGAGGAGAGTGTGGTGAGGATGTTTTTTAACAAGGTAATTCTGCCTCAATAGACAGGAAAGAGTGAGTCCAGCAAGAGAGTTGAGTTTTAATTTTCCCCAACACCCCATCATATTGGACTTGTTTAGATCTACCTTTACTGAGTGGCACACCAAGGTACTTTAAGGGAAGTGAGGACTCATTCTAACCAGTGTATTGAAGGATCCATTGCAGCAAGTCACATTTTTTGGCATTGAATTACATCCTAGAGTGTTGTTGAAAGAGTTGAAGGTAAAGGAATACCTTCTTAACAACAACTTTTTTAGCTTTAGGAAACAACATGATTGCATCTGCATAAGCCAAATGAGAGATAGCCATGTTGAATTTGTAGTAGAATCTGGAGTAAGGCTTGCACAGTAAGCTTTGGTCCAGCAAAGTGGACAGATAATCAATGGCTAAAATAAATACAGAGAAGGAGAAGGGGTTCCCTTGTATAAGTCGCCTGATAATAGTGAAGGATCCATAAGCTTGCCCATTGATTAACACACAATGAGAGTTATTCTTTAACCATATAGAGAAGAGGCTGCAAAAACCTTATGAGAAGCCCCTAGCATTTAAAATCTCTAGTATAAAATCCCAGCTATTTGTGTCACATGATTTTCTAAGATCCAGTTTGTAGATTAAGTTGCCACCTCTACAAGGTTTGTCTAGATCAAGAAGCAGTAACTAGGCTAGGAAGACATTCTCATCAATAGATCTCACTTTAACAAAAGTTGTTTAATTGGGGCTAATTATCTTGGGGAGATGTAGATGGAGCCTATTTATAATGATTTCACTGGTGATTTTGCTGAAGAAAAAAGTAAGGCTGATGGGACTGAATTGATTCTAATCTTACTTTACCGAGGACTTAGGGATCAACAAAATGGTAGAAGCACAGAAGAATGGGTGGCAACAACCTCCTCACCTTTGATAACACTCTAAGGTTTTTTATAGAAGTCTGAAGTAAACTCAGCAGTACCTACAGTATTGGAACTGTTAATGATGTTTAAGGCTTCCCAGATTTCTATTTCAGAAGGAGCGTCAATCAGAGATAGGTTATTGGTATAGGAGATCTCCTCCAGGAAAAGGTTGTTGTCAATGGGGATTCTTGATGTTTGGGGTTCAGACAATAAATTTTGGAAAATGCTCATAGCATCTTGGGCAATGGTAGAGTTATCATGTAGCCACTGACCTGAAGATCTCTTTGTGTTATAGATAGCATTACACTTCCTTTTGAAATTGATGCAAGCATCGAAAATTTTGGTATTTCTGTCCCCATCTTGTTGACCTCACTTTTGGTTGAGGTTTAGTTTTACCTCTTTAGTTGCCTAAGGTCTAGCCATAGGTCTTTCTTGTTGACTATTCTTAGAAAAGTAGAAAAGTAACCCTCACCATTAGAAATTCTAAACTCCTCATTGCTTAACGTGAAGTTCCACATATTGGTCATAATCTCTAGCACTTAGTAGGTAAGTCACTATAGGGGAGCTCAAGAGAGTTCTCATAGGACTGTTTGACCTTAGAGTTGACACTAGATGTTGGTCTGGAGCTGGTTCACTCACTGTTACTCACTTTCACCCCATTCACTAAACCTTAAACCCAAAATTGTTGAGTTTGATCCCTTGATTCTTTTGGGAGACTCATGTAGATGGTCCCCTAAACCCACTAGCCCTAGGCTAGCGTTTAGCTAAGACCGGTACATAGAGAACCCAAATGGGGATTCCATTGGTCCATAGTTCACATATGATGGTTGGCTTCGCAATTCTACCAAAAATACCCAACTTGGTCTTTGCCCCAAAATCCACCCAAATTATCTATATGCCCTTAAAGCATTAAATTCGATCAAAATCTTCAAATTCACTCAAAATACTCAAATTTATTCAAAAATCATTTCAAACCACTTTAAAATACCAAAATTACCTAAAATCACCCAAAAATTCCAAAATTACCAAAATACCCCTAAATTTGCCAAAATTACAAAAATACCATTAGCACCCAAAACTTTTCCAAACCTCAAAAATCACTTCAAATGTCTCCAAAACCAATTCAAATCATTCAATTGAACCCAATTTCACTAACTCAACTATGTTGACCAAAACTCCCAAATTGCCTTTAAAAATCCAATTTCCCCAAATCCACCTCAAATTTCCATCAATCTGACCCCAATTCTGCCCCCAATTTCAATTCTAAACTCAAATTCACCTTTCATACGACCAATTTAAACCAAATCCAAGCATAATTGTCCCATTCTTTGAACTCAATTTTGATTTAAATCAAAACCCCTAATTTTGATCATATGACTTAATCTCACCTTATTGAATCCCATAGCCTACTCAACTTGCCCCAATTTGAATCCTAAGCTCTTCACAACACTCTTACATAGTAAATTAAACCTTCAATTGACATTGGTGAAGCCTCAATTTCATTTAAGTCCCAAATTTTGCCCCAAATTTGCTGTCTCCAAATTTCACCAAATTGAATGTCTTAACCCTAAAATTGACATTCAATTGATGTTGAAAACTCTTCATGACATTCCCATAGACTCTTCTCAACCATCAATTTGGAATTAGCCCAACCTTAGCCCAACTTAGACCCATGTCTAACCCAACATCTCCAAATTTGACTGTCCAGATTCCTCAAATTGCCCTTCAAATCAATTCAAAATCACTCCAAATCTTTTCTAAACATCTCACGATAATCATCCACACAATCGTGATCAATAGAGTAAGCTTGAACCAAAATTTTGATGAAAATCGAATTTTGACGCTTTTTGGACCCCGATCGTCGATGAGGTTGTCCGGACGACTCCAGATGACGAAACAGATCGCGCCTACGCGCTCGGAGCGTCAAAGTTTCATAGGAGTAACATCTATGCACACACTAATTAGAGAATTTTGAATATTTAAAATTTATAAAATAAAAAAAATATCCTTCTTTCACATAAATCCCTTCTCTTGCTCACGCTGCCCCTTCCCATTCGCAAACCGACCTGCGTCCCTTCTTCTCTGTCGCAAGCCAGGCTGCTCCCAAATCTCCTCTGTAACAAGCAAGATCTTCTCTCCTATCATGAGACCTGGCACCCTTCCCGTCGCCGACCTACGCGATCCCGTCCTCGAACCCTAGCTTGCTCCTTTCTGCAGCATTTGTTGTCATTTCTCCCGCCTCCCTCGACCTCGGTTCACCATAGGTAGGTTCGTGGCTATATAAACCCCATTTGGGGAGAGGTTTAGCGCCTGACCGAAATTTGGAGAGTGGGGAGGTGCCGCCGAATTTTCCTCTAAAATCCTTGGTTCGATTTTACTTGCTCTGTTCATCTTCTGTAGCTTGAGGCCTTTTGAAGTTTCGTCTTTGTTTTGGAAAACCTTAAACAAGGTAATTTCATCTTCCTCCCTTAACTGTTCAATATTTTTGGGGATTGCTCGGTATTTTTGTTTGTAGACTCGACATTCTTGCGTGATTGCTTATTTGGCTACCGAAGTATCATCTTCTTGTTTGATTTGTTGGGATTTGCTAGCTGCCAGAAGCTCTTGATCTACTTCTGATTTAAGTATGCATCCCACGAAATTCTTATGCATTCACATATCTGATACCTAAATCTCAATTCTTTACATACTTGTCATTTAGTTCTTTCTACATGTGTCACGTTGCCTATACTTGAGAAGTGTATTCCACCTTGTTAAGTCAAAACATGGGTACTTTTGATGCAAGTTAAAGATTTGGGTGGCCTATTTGTGAAAATATAAAAAATATCGGGTGCTTCATTTGCAAAATCTGAAATCTATTGGTGATTTAGTTGCGAAATCTGAAATGCAGGATAAATGAAAGTTTAGAAGCTTTAATTGTTGCTCTTCGACGATATTTGCCTATTTGGAACAAATGCCAGAAACGAAATGTTGAAACTTTTTATTATTGATATTTTTGTTCAAGTAAATGATGGAATTCATTTCAATGCTGAGAGATGTTGGCGTTAGGAATTCCTTTATACTTCTTTGTTTTTTAAATTACATGTTCTTATTTGAATCATATGCTGGGTTCAAGAAATTTTTGAGGCTTAAGGCTTTACAAGATCTGAGTTTTATAGCTTTGTTTTGACTCATTTATTGGGCTCGATTTAGCTCTTTTTGAGATGTATTTTTGGCTTGAATATTGTTTTGTTTTTGGTCCTTTTTGATGCTCTCGGTTTTGGCCTGAGATTTGGCTCGGTTTTGCATAAGGCTGGGCTCGTTTTGGCTGAACACTGTCTCGTTTCCCCTATTTGCTGAACTCGGTCTTGGCTGAAATTTTAACAATACTTATTCCCTTATTATTCTTTATTATTGGAAAAGTTTGATGAGTACTTTATGTTGTTGATTATTGCGGCACTTGGATTTGTCCCTGAGTGCATTTTTCTTAGTGCACCTGGAATTGGGAAATTATGGTTACTTAAAGAACTAAATGAGTTTGATGTTAAGAATAAAAAGATGGTTATAGAATTGAGGAGTTGGAACATATGAGTGAGTTGCATAAATTAAAAATCCATTTTCTTGGAAATGTGAGGGGGGCTAGAAAGGCTAGCATTAAAATAATATTTGAGAAGAGAAAAGCTCACAGATTTATTCTGGAATTGGGCCAATACTGTTAACGAACGGGAAAGAAATTTGAATGCTTACGGAACAGTGTCAATTCTGACTTAGATGTGAGTGTGGTCGAAAATCTCAATTCATACAAAAATCTGAGGAGTTTGTTCATATATTCATAAAGGGTGTAAGCTATGTAAAATGGATGTACAATACAAATTTGATCTCCAATCTATAGCACAGCTGCCTGAGCGGTGCTCCGCGTGGGAAACTCGTCCACCTTTTGGGCAGCCTTCCTACCTAAAGTCTCTGTATCTTCCTAGTGTGCCAAGTAAAATGGCTTGATAATAAATTCAACGGGAATAATAATATTCGTTTGTTTCCAGCGTTGGAAGATCCGGCATGACTCGCTAAGGATTTACATACACACCACCTAATTCTTATATGTTTACATTTATGCCACCTAAAATATTTGCACCATATAAATAGTCCTATGGTTTAATTTTAGAGGATCTACATGCATACCACCAACTTCATGTATATTTACATATTTGACACCTAAACATTGATCTTCCCAAGCTTTGCATATACCATAAAATTCTTTTATATTTTTACACGACTAACACCCAAATTTCAACTCTCGCATATGCGCTATTTTACCTATACATGCGATCGTGTTATTTCTTTTGGACTATCAAATATTTGGGTGGTATATATGTAAGTGCTACATATGTAAATACTTGAGAATTTCATGGTTCGTATGTAAATTTTCCTTAGTTTTATTTCACTGGAGTTTGAATTCCAGATTTTTTTATGCGCGAGAATGGATGATTACACATGCAAATCCTCTTTTGATCCTTCTTGGCCTGCTTGAACTACGGTTTTTGGGGCTTTTTAAGGGAAAACATTTGCGTACGTCAAGGGGTACGCAAAGATGTGTACATAATAGGGTACACAGAATTTATACGGGGATTACAAGGGGGTTATAACCCGTTGTACCTCCCGTGTAACTCCCATGTAACCTCCCGTGTAACTCCCGTGTAACCCCGCTATAACCTTGTAATCTCAATGGATAAAATAAAAGCGCGGGTTACAGCTGAGTTACACGAATGTTACAAGGAAGTTATAACACGCTTGTAACCCCCATGTAACTCCCACACAATGCCCGTGTACCCTATTATGTACACGTCTCTGCGTACCCCTTGACGTACGCAAATTTTTTCCCTTTTTGAGACTGTTTTGGTGATGCATATATTTGGAAAAGATTTGAAGCCAGTTCATTGTTTGCTCGATAACTGGATCCTTTGGAAGTTGCAACAAGTTTGCCTTTGCTTTATTTTGAAGGTTGCGACAATATTTGTTTTGGGCTCTTGATATTAATAGTTGGAATTGGTTGGTTTTCTTCATTGTTTGCTCAACCTAAGCTTTGGAATCTTAAAAATTTTGGAGGTGTTTTTGTTTTTGGTTTGACAAAGTCAAGGTTTTAGAAACCTGTCATTATCTTTGCTTCAACTTTATCTTTGCTTCAACTGGCCGAAGCAGAATTTTGAGAGTCTGTGAACTGTCTTTTTTTGGTTTGTTGAAATCGAATTTTGGAATTGGATATTTGAGAGGGTTTTAACTGGCTTGACCCTGCTTTATGCATTGGATTGGGGACTTTAGTTAGCCTGAGCTCACTTGTGAAAATTGAACTCTCTTTTGATTGTATTCAAGTTGTTGATACATGCAAAGTAGCTTATAAATTGGAGGTTGGGGGTCTCTCGCCATGAGATTTAGAAAAGGATACCTCTTTTGGGTTGATACATATGTCGAATTGAGGAAAATGATAACCATTCGGGTTGATTCGCGGATCGTTGTGCCGCATTTTTTGGTCTTTTTGTTGTTTGTTTTAAACGCAGTTTTGAGGGCCAATTCATCTTTTACTGTTTCGCTCTTTCAGGCGGATTAGTACCTACTCTCTCTCCCCCCATTTTTCTTATTTTCTTCCTTGCTTCTAGGTTGATTTATGTGCTTATGCCCGAAGCATCAGTGCACACATATAGTCTTTTGTTACATGTGAACCATCAAACAAGGCTATATGTTGGACAGTTCATTTTGGGGTACGACGATGAAGACAAAGACACGCAGGTGGTAGAGCAGAATAATGTTCCATCCTACAACATCGGGTCCGGTGAACAGTAGCATGATAATATTATTCACCAACATAAGACTAACGGAGCACCTTTGCCCTCTTAGAATGTTAGCGGTCTCACGCTCGACAGTGTGATCAATTCGTGGATAATCATAATTCTATAAAACAGATAAGAACATATATGATAAGAACTCCTAAAAATCATGTTTACTCATTGTAAAAATATCAAAATTATTTGACTTAGTCTAAGCACTAAAATGAATTTTTAAGGAAACCTTGCTTTTTTGTATAAAAATAATTATATTAAATTAAATATGCTTAGAAAATTATGAAAGTTATTTTTCTAAATTTCTTGTGATCAAGGGTATTTTTATAAAAATAAAGCTCATTTTTTGTGAAAATATTGCATTTTTAAAAATATATTTTGATATAAAAATAATTAAAATAATCAAAATTTGCAAAAGTACAAAAAACTGTTCAAAATGAGTGGTAATATTCTCTAATCACTTAGAATTCAGTAGGATATTTTTCCTAATTTTTTCTAAGTTAAAATTAAATTTTAAAGGCTTAAAAATAATTTTTCATGTTTTCCCATTAAAATAATTATAATAAATAAATAAAAAATCACAAAAATTAAGATTTGAATCTGAGTTTTCTGAAATTCAGAAAAGTTTATTAAAAATATAAAATTGAGTTTTGCAATTAAAATGTTTTTTTATAACAATTTAATGATTGAAATTAATTAAAAATTAAATAATAATAATTGAAAATTGATTCAAAAAATCATGAAATTTTGTCTTAGTGTTTCTCTAACCTTAGAAAACCTCTAATAATTTTTCCACAAAAATAAACTTTATTTTGGATAATTAAATAAATTAACTTTTGAAAATCCTATCTTCTAAATTAAAATGATTATCTAAATTAAATCAAAATTTTGATAAGTCCACATGTTCTCCTCTAACATTATAATTACATCATGGATATGACACTCTAAACCCTCAAAATCATTTGAGTTGTGTTTGATGAGTTATGAGGTGAAATGTCCCAAGGGCAAAATAGTCATTTTAAACTTTGGTGCCTTAATCAAAATTTAGGATTAACCAAGGAAAAATGGGTAATTTTGATCTTAATAAATATGATTGGATGATTGAAATACAATTGGGTTAAAAGGTAGAAACCCATTGACCACCCTTGCACAACATCAACAAAATCATAATTCCCCCGAATCTTCATAACATGGAAGTCAACTAAGATCAAACGATTCTTAAATGATGGACTTAAGTCAGAAAGATGATTGCTTACTTTTCTTAAGCCCAAGATTGAGGATGGTTTGACCATTTGATATGGATATATGTTACTAAAATCAAAATCTTGATAATCACCATTTCACCTATCATGATTGTTAAAGGCTTTGTAGTGACCTAGGCTCAATTTCTGAGCTCAATTGATTGGATTTAGAAAAAAACAAAATTGGTGACTAACACCTTTAAGAACTACAAGCCCCACACGGTCTTGAATGACCTAAACTTGTCTTAGGGGCACCCACTCACATAACTCTTAAGTGAAACATCAATTGATTAATCGAGAATCATATTCTCGAGATAATTAAATTGTCAAAATTCATTGAGCAATGGGATAGTCACACTTCGACCTCTGATGATTAATGGAACAATATGATAAGTCCAAAAATGAACTTGGAATATTTTAAGGGATTTTCAAAGAGATTCGGAGACATGCTTCGAACATTCTGAAGGGCAGATTGGACTTGTCATATTTTGCTCTAAAAATCATCTATTAGGATCTTCCAAGATCCAACCAAATCACAGCGTGGGGCACGGTAGCTAAACCTTCATCTACTCCTACAATTTAAATTTCCTTGAAATATTATATACATGCCTTGCAAGTGCTTACCTTTCAGGTGGTGGAACGAGAAGACTCGTCAGGTATGCCTTTACAGTTTACAATACCGTATTTTCTTATACTTTCCGCATTGTGCTTTTATGCTTATAAACTTGCATGTTAAACAATGATGTCACTTTGCATGAAAACCAAAACTTCTAGGATAGCCACCAAGACCAAAACTAAAATCAACCAAGATAAAATTCACCGCCATAACATTCAAAATATAAAACAACTTAAAATTTATTCACAAACATCACAAAACTAAAATTGCAACTAAATTAAGACGTCTCTATTAGATAATCTAGAATCCCTCGGAGGAGGTAACTTACGGTTGCTAATAAGACTTCCCACAGTCTAAATAAAAACAGAAAACTCATTAATTTGAGCTTAATAAATTCATTTGGAATATGTGAATTTAACAAAAAAAAGTGGCACCAAAATGAGGGAACTGTAGGATCCTAACCTGTGTCGCTCTAATCAACTTAAATATTCCTTATAATATTTAAAGAACCATAAGCATAGGGACATTTGATTTGACATTATAACCTGACACACTAGAAAAATTAAATGTATCACGACGAGGAGCTTAGAGCTAGCATCATGGGAAGGACGACCTTATTAAAGAACAAGAGGATCTACAACATCATATCTTTCCTTAGAATTAAATAATAAGCCATAGGATTTTGAGGTTGTTCGCCTAGTGTGACATAAATCCTCAACTTATTGTTAGGCCTTTGTATAGCTCTGTTGTATAATATAAGCCCTAATTCATCTTAGGATTTTGAGGTTGTTGTTGGTCACGACCTAAATCCTCAAATCTTCCAGGCTATTTGTGTGATAATTTTCAGACAAATGTATGCCTTAAATTAATAAAATTGGCAGGATGAAACACTTAAATAATTTCTCCTCAAAATTGAAGCCAAATAATAGGATGGAGTTGGAAGTCACTGAGGTTTTGCTCCAGATCGATGATATCCCCTAGTTCTTCCTCTTTTGGATTCTACAACAAATGTTCCAAATTTGAATCATTCCCCTTTCGCACCTCTTTGTCCGATCTTGTTGAAAAGACCTATTTTTTTTGACCTATTTGAAGATAATATTCTTTAATTTTTATCCATAGTTTTCTTGGGTGACTTCAGTCATCCAAGATGTAATTAACTATAGGGGCTTGCCTTTAAAGGAAGCTTTTCCAAACCTAGCTTAAGATAAACCCTATTTAATTCTTTGAATTAAATAGGGGAACTTGTTGGCAAATAAAATTATTTTTTGCAAACCAAACAGATGTCATATATTTCTTAGTTTATTTGATTAAGGCTCACCCTCAAGTCTTGTGTTTATCTTTTGAGATAGATGCAGGATTTAAGGTACACTGCTCTTTCATTTAAACTATGAGAAATATGTGATCAATTTGATTTCATATTTTTCTAATATATATATATATATATATTAAA
>JXCR01095291.1:82878-168478 GCA_002079205.1 Phalaenopsis hybrid cultivar | reverse complement strand
ATATATATATATATATATATATATATATATATATATATATATATATATATATATATATATATATATATATATATATATATATATATATATATATATATATTAAAAGTCTTTTAAAAGAGGACGACGAGATTCCGATTCTAGCAGCCGACAGAATCCAACTGGCAACTCCTCAACTTATTAGTGTCATCAATTGGTTAAAACAATTTTAAGTTCTTGAATTTCATTTTCAACAAAGTACTTGCATCTACCCTATAGTTCAATCTGATTAACCTAGCTGATTCTACAATAGCTCTCCTGAGTCATTATGAATCACAATACATTTTAACGATTCAATTGGATATAATGAAAAGTAAATGAAATTCTAAAGGCTAATCATCAAATTAAATACTTAGAAATAATTTTAAAAATATTTTACATTCTTATACATCCTACTCAAATACCAAAAAGTAAGGAAAAGTGTACTACTTAAGAAGCACGAAGAACATACCACAAAGCTTCATTGAAAACATAAAAAATCCACTAAATAATTGTGTAGAAAGAAATACAATAAATCAAATACACAAAACTTGTCTTTCTCTCATTTAATAAGCTATAAGAAATGCTCCACCAAGGATCTCTTGACTCCTTGTTATTGTCCTGAAGACTGCCCTCACTTTACAACTCAAATCCTCCCCAAATCCCTCACATAAACCGATCTCCTTCAATCCTTCAGCAAGACCTTCATCCCTATCACGTTTCTCTCCAATTAGACTATCAATCATAGTATATGAACCTCCCTTTGTCATCTGAATAAATCCCCATGTCATCTGCTCGAACTGCCTAAAATTGCTTAGGTAGTTGCTGATGCCTAGGTGTCAGTCTCTCCATTTGCAGATCAAGGCTTGGGTTCCTTGGTGCCAATGGTTCTAGTGCATACGCTCCACTATTTCAGTACCTAGGTGCTAATGGTTAGTGTCTAGGCACTAACCTCTCAGGTTTTCAGGCTGAGACTAGCGCCTTGACGCCCAGGTTCTAGCGCTTAGGCGCTAGTCACCTATAAACTCCTTTGCTCCAACTCTCATCCACATTGCTTCAAGTCTCATCTACATTCCTCCACATCCAAAACATGTTATACCTGCAAGAAAACATAAAAAAAATTACATTTCCTTAAAAGTACAATTTCATCCATAGAAATGTGTAAAACATAAAGGAATTTAAGTGTTTTTTTCTTTACATCAAAATCTCTCAAACATGAAGGTTACTTGACCTCAAGTGACACCATAATTTTAACACCAAATTAGTTAATTTGAGGGAGTGAGTTTCATAAAAAACTCAACAATTTTACTTCAAAAAAATCACGGTGATGAAAATAAAATAACTTCATTCAACCAGTCTAGTCCTTTGGTATAAGGAGTTTTACATCTAACCAAGAAAATCTAATTTTGTTTTCTTACTTTCAAAAAGACATTTTAAAAAGTTAAATAAGGTATATTAGATGATAAGTATAGAGAATATAAGCACTCCTTTTAAAAAGTTTTCTAACACTTCATGAATAGAAGTAATCTTAAGAATGTACTAAGCTTCAAATTTCAGAAGAATCTAGTGAAACCAATTTTTGATAAGGTTTCTTTTCAAGCTTCTCTTAATTTTATATTTTTTTCCTTTTTTCAAAATGAATGTTTTCATCCTTAAACATACATTATGAGAATTATTATATCTAGATCAGCCTAGTAATAATTTAGAATTCCGCTATCATCTCTGTAAATCAAACACTCCGCATTTCTTTTCTTTTTAATTTTTTAAGAGACTAGGAAGTATTTATTGAAAATATAATTTTATGGAGGCTCAATTCTTGTTAAGTATAAGTTTAATTGTATCTAATTTAATAATTATGTAATACTTTTCAAAAGTAAATAGTCAAATCATTTTTCTACATGTTGAATTGTAAAATTAGCTCAATACTAGATTAGTCTAATTTACTTAGTCTTTAACACGTGTAAACTATTTTTTTCTATATTAAAAATTGAAATATATCTAAATTTCTTTTAAATTGATTAAAAATGGTAATTCAAATTCAATTTACTTAAGATAAGTAAGTTTAAGCTTTAAAAATTTTTCTCTCCCTCTCAAATTTAATCTTTAAACATATTTAGCAATTTAAAACATGAACATAAAAGAGGAGTAACGAAATTCTTTCTACCACATGGGTCAATTACCGAGATCAATAAGTATAAATGTGAATAAACATATAAGAAATAACAAGTATATCTGAACTAAACAGAATAATGAATAAAATTACAATAGGAAGTCTAAATAGTATAATGGGATTAAGACACAATACTAACTGATCTAATAGAAATAAATTAGTACAGCAGTAGGGTTAAAAAGAGTCATCAACACATTAGCATAGCAAGAAATAAAAAATAATATCTAGTAAAGTAGACGTAGCATAAAATAAAAAAAAACATCCAGTACAGCAGCAAAAGTAGATAATATAAATAACATCCAATTAATACACATGAAATAAATAAAAATGCTCCTCAGTCTTCATCATCATCATCCTGATCATCTTCTTCTTCTTCTTTATCTTCCTCTTTTTCTTTGTCTTCCTCCTCATCTTCATCATCCTCCTCAAACTCCTGCATTGGGTTACTATACTTGTAGGGCCGGTAAGGAGGGTATACAGGAAACTCCACTAAGTTATCCCATCTTATCCTTTGGTTTTTCTTATACATCTCTAACTGAGTATCCTGGAAAACTAGAAAAGTGATCGTATTAGTATTTATGTTGGCAATCCATGTGTGACATGTTATCTACTTGGGTTGTATACCATCATATGATTAAGAGATATATAATCCTCCACCTTGTCCAATCTTTCTAACATAGACGCCAAACTAATTGAATGAAGAGGTTGAGAATAGGAAGTAGATGGCTGAGAAGAAGAAGGTTGAGAAGAGCTGGCCCACGCCCAAAAATGGCATGCTTACTATATAAGTTCAAGTTAGTTTTGGAAATAGGCTTTAGAGGATGAAGTTGCTCCTCCTAACTCCCAAAAGAAACACCTAAATTTTAGTAAAGAGAAAAGATAGGGAAGGGATGTCCAAACCCTAGATTGGATCCTTATTTGATAGAACTTAAGATTTAGTGATAGATGAGAGCACCATTATCAACATATTTCATAGTCTGAATGCAAAAATTGAGAGAGGTACTATCTCTATTAACTTAACTCAATTTAATGGAGTGAAGAAGCTTGATAGAAATGAAGGTGCATTTAATTTAGATGAAAGAAAATTCACCTTATGATCATTCCTTACCTTCTAAGCATATTTTTCATCAGTTAGGAATCTGATGATCTCATCAAAATCAGAGCTGTAGAAATGAACCTAGAGTAATAAACCCTTGGGATATTTCTCAGTAAAAATAATGCATTAACACAAGTTAGGGAGATTTCCAGAAGTTTTTCTCTTACATAAACTAAGTCATCAGAGGCATCAATGAGATTAACAAATGGTGTCACCCATCGCATGCTTCTGCCTCTCTTCATTTTGTCAGTTGCTTGATACCGTTGTTGTTGTTGAGGAGTTGCCAGTTTGTTTTCAATTATGTTACCCCTTTCTATGATTAATTATCTATTTCAATTCATGCAGACGTACTAAGAGATGAGAAACCAGAGGACTGGGGCAGGGAATAATAAGAACAAACAAAAGAAGTGTCTGGGATAACTTCATAAGGCAAATTTTCACATTGATTGCTCCAATACATAAACCCAAAGTGAGTTCACTTTGGTATGCTTTGAAGACACAACTACGGAAGAACCCATATTAAAGCTAATTGTCAAGAATTTAGGTTGATGCACAAGGTCTAAGGTTTGCATCATTTTATAAGGACAAACCCTTATAGTTAATTACATCTTAAGTAGTCAAAACCACTCAAGAAAACTCCAGATTGAGATTAAAATTTGTTCTTACAACGTTTAAGTGTCATTGTCAAGGGAAGGAATGCCAAAATCTTATATTAAAGGTAGCAGATACCTAAAGATTCTGAACTATCCTAGAGTTTTGTTTTGTCTTGAATGATTTAATTGAGGTTCATCTTTCTTCTCCAAATTTTAAATGTCCATCCCTGCAAAATAGAGTTAGCACACCCAAATAACATGAAAAGAAAATCTTGGGTGTCGTCCGCCTTTTGTCTTCAGCAGCCATACAAAACAAAGTCAACTTAGTTTGTTTATTCCTTTTTTATTTTTTAGACAACCCGATCAAAATGTCCACGACCTCGTCTTCCTAGGTTCGTCAGGTACCTTGATCTACTTAGTCTGAAAGGTGGTCAAACCTACTCTGAATGAAAGATTTTTGTCAACAACCATGGATTGCTTTGTCCAAAAAATCTTCATAGATTTGGGTATCTAGGACTCAAGTTGCATTTGGTGATCTTTGTTCATTAGGGTTTCATTAAGGCTTTAATATCTTTTTTAGATTTTAGGGTTGAAAATTTAAGGCTTCTTACGACTTGTTAGTCGATTAAACTTTTGTTTTGTCATTTTATTTTTGTTTTTTTTAGATGATCTAGTCAAGATCCCATGGTTCTTTCATCTTGGGGTCATTGGCATTTGCAGTCTAATTAATCACAAGTGTTAGGAAGATATTTTTTTATCAGTAATGAGTTATCTCTTCCAAAATACCCTCTGAAACCAAGTTACTTTTTTTGGGCTCAAGTTTGTTTTGATAATTTTTTGGGTGGATTTTACATCATTTCATTTAGATTAGTTGGTAATTTAGCCCAAATTCTTTTTGATTGAGGCTAAGTGTGCTTTTGTTCTTGTATGAGAAGTCAAATGCTACTTAACCTTCAATCACCTAAGTCTAGGTTGATTCTAGATTATTTCAAGTTAGATTGAACTGATCTAAAGGTGATTCTCTTAGTAGTTCGAGTTAACCTGAGTTAGGTTGATTGTCCCTCGGATTATTTTCAAACTTGCTTAATTCGACCCAAGTTCAATATGATTGGCCCAAGTAGACTTAGTTTGATTGAAGTTAACCTACTCTTACTGAACTTGGATTGAATTAAGGTAAGCCAAGTTAAACCAAGACTGATTAACTTGGGGGTAGAGCACATTGAGCTGTGCTAATCCAATTTAAAACCATTGAGCTGAATCAAGTTTAAGTTAACGTATTATTTAATGAAGTCCAATTTAATTTATACTTGAGTTATATGTTTAAGTCTAAGTTATGTTAGAATCAAATCAATCCTTAATTAAATTTAGGTTGGGACTTAAGTCAAGCTTGAATTTGAGTCCCAAATCAGGTTGATCGAAGTTTAGTCTGATTGTCTCAAGGAAAAAATTACCAAGTTAATTCAAGTTATCCAAAATGGTTTAATTGATTTTGGGTTAGCCTAAGTTAGGATGGGTTAACCCAAAAGGTGATTCAGTTGTATTAAGTTAGCTCGAGTTAGGTCGATTTGACCCGATTATTTGAATTAACCCATGATAAGTGGGGTTGACATAATGATTCAATTGATTTGGATTAACCCGAGTTAGGGTGGGTTAACCTGTTGGTTTAGTTGATTTTGGTTAACCTTGAATTAGTTTGGATTGACCCGGTGATTTGGGTTAACCCAAGTTAAGATGAGTTGACCTAGTGGTTTAGTTAAATTGAGATAACTTGAGTTTGCTCGGGTTAACCGAGTAGTTTAATTAAATTGGATTAAGTCGGGTTAGGTTCGGTTAATCTAGTGGTTTAGTTGAATTGGATTAACTTAAGTTAGGTTGGGTTAACTCAATGTTTCAATTTTATACTAAGCATGAAATAGACTAGACCTAATAAAATTTTAGTTGAACTAGGTCTTTGTTCGATCTAGATTTTTTCTAATGTAAACCAAAAGGGAATTTTGTTTGACCTAAGTCCAAGTTAGACTAGTGATATGTAGAAAAGCATGCTCAATTTCTTTTATGTATTGCACATTTTTATGGATGAAATTGCACTTTTACGAAGTGTACTTTTATGTTTTTTATTACGGGTGCAACAAGTATTAGAAATTGAACAAAGTGGAGAATATATGAAGCAAAGTGGAGGTGATGTGGAGCAAAAGGTGACTTAAGAGACTGGCTAGGTGCTCCTACCAAAGGCCTTGGCGCCACCTTCTTGGGCGCATAGGTGCCAATGTTCGACCATGCAGACAGAGAGGTTGGTGCCTGGCTCCTAGGCGCCAACAACAATGGAGCTTTTTTTTAGCAATTTTTTCCACTATGTGAGGAATTATTTAGCAAACGCAAGGGGGGTTTTAAGGGAGTTTTTGCTAAATTTTTTGTGTGTTGTAAGAAAGATTTAAGTGAGTTTACTTTGAGATTTTGGTGATATTTGTGAGTTCTATTTGATGGAAGACATTCAACATTGCAGTAAGGATTGAGAAAACCTTTTGGGAGTCATTTCCAGCACTTTGTAAAGAAAAAAAGCATAGTCTTGTGCACTCTTTTTTATTATTTTTTCTGTAAGCACAATTTTACTTGATTTGCTTTGTTTCAAAGATATTTTGATGTGTTTTCTCTATGCTTTGTGAGTAGTCTTTTTACCTTTCTCTTGTGATGATTAAGTAGAAATTGTAGGAAGGAATGAGTGCTTTTAAAATTGTTGTTAAAACCATAATGTTTTAATTTTTAATTTACTTTTCATTTTGGCTATGTGATTAGTTAAAATTTGTTGTGATCCATAATGACTCAGATCAGCTATTGAATGGCGATAAGTTTACTCACAATAATCTATAATGAATGTTGCAATTAAACTATAAGGAGATGTAATTGTTAGGAAAATAATCTATGATGGGTTCAAATTGGGGTTTAAGGAGTTAAAACCAGTTTAACTAAGCTTCTTTATGAACTTGGAAGAGGGTAAAAAATATAATTGCTCCTATTTATTTCTAGCCTAGTTCATAATCTGAATTCTTATTATTTCTCCCATTCCATTTACATCATTACAAGAGAAGTTAGCATTGTAACTTGAGGTTCACCAAGTCAAATAGAGTGGAGTAGCGGATGAGTAACCCTTTATGAGTAGTTACAAATTTATTAAGACTTGTTAGCATAATGATACACCTAAAATATATAGTGTTTTTAGACACATTTTTATACTTATTTTTTAGATATTGCGCTTTAATGTAAGATATTAGTGTGTTTCCTTTCAAGTACATGTAAAAAGTTGAAAAATTCTAAAATTAGTGAAAAATGATCAAATTTAGACAAAAATTGTGCAAAAGTGTTTTGGCGCCTAAGCGTCAGATCCGACGCTTACGCACCGGTGAAACAGAGAATGTCACACCTAAGCGCCAGAGGCTCAAGCTTAAGCGCCAGAGGCAGTTATTTGGCAGTTTTCATCATTTGGCTAAATTTTGAAGAGGCATTTGAGGCACCTATTAGCTAAAAAGGGTGGTTATTACCACTAGAAAAAAAATATTATTAAAAGACTTGTGAGAGGAGGCATCCCTTAGAGAATACATCGAATTTAGACATTTTAAAGAGTTTCCAAGGCACCTCTTTGGAAATTTATAAAAGTAGGAAGTTTATACATTTGAAGGTGTGCATGAAAGCCCTGGAAGGGGGAGTTAAGAGAAGAGTTAGAGATAGTTTTGGAGAGGTTTTTAGGAGCCACACAAATTTACTTTATCATTTATGTTTTTAATTTTATTTTGAGAGTTTTGAGTGTTGTAAAAGAGAAGAATTCAAAGGAACTTCAAGAGTTTGGTGAAGGGTTTGAGATAACATTTTATATTTATTTTTTTAAAACTACTTTTGGTTTTAATCGAGACTTCTTGTTATTTTGACAATGATTTATAATTTTAAACTAAAGTATGATTTTGTTTTCTCCATGGATTCTGAGTTGTTTTCTTTATCTTTCTCCTTAAAATGATAAGTAATTAATGTGTTGGATGTAAGTTGTGAAGAGTATTAATCTTTAATGTTAGAAGAAGTTGTGATGATTTAAATTCATGTACTTCTTTTACTTCTTGATTTGACCTATCCAGATGTTAAGATTTGTTGTGAGAGCATGTAAGAATCAGGCTGGTATTGTCTAAGACAACAATTAAAAAGAATCACATGAGGTTGTATGAATGAGATTATAATTCATATGATTTAGTGCAATTAAATAAGGAAATACTCTTTAAAGGGTGTAGAGTTAGAGGACTTTAGAGTGATAGACTAATGCCCTCGACTTGATTTATTATTTTAGGTTCTGATACGAGATGTTAGCACCCAGGTGGAGGGAATCGTGGGAACTCTAGAGTGTGAGCTGGTATCTTCCCTGCTTTGCCGATCTTCAGAATTATTCAAACTTTAAATTAACCAATGTTCTTTATAGAATCTCTAGTAAGGGTCAAGAACATTAGTGCTTCTATTTGACACAACACATTTTGCATACTCTCACAATAGAATTCCTATACTGATTACTGATTCATGAAAAGGAGAAAGATATTTTCATAATTTGTGCTTTTCTTTTACATAAACTCAAGTTATTTAGAAGTTGTTACTGTTTTGCCAAAATATCTAAAATACAAAAAATATTTGAATTTTAATTACTTTCAAATTATTTATAGTTTAAGTAATTATCTTTTTAGAATAGAAAGTTTCTTATTCAATAGTGCATATTACATAATTTCCCTGTGGGTTCGATATTCAGGGCTTAATCAAAAAGTCATATATTACTTGATAACAATATGTATACTTGAGTATCTCAATATATATATATATATAAATTAAGGAGTTAAATTTTTATTTCCTTTATGATCAAGTTTTTGGTTCTGTTGCAAAGTAAGAAAATATAAGTGAAAATTATAATTAAAGTTATTGTTATACTGTTGCATACAAATAGTCGGAATCAATTTTTTGGCGCCTTTACCAGAGAAATTAAATAAGAAGATTGATTTAAAAGAAAAATTCTACTTTTAGAAAGTCTTATTTAAACTTTAAA
This sequence comes from Phalaenopsis hybrid cultivar, assembly GCA_002079205.1. Lineage (NCBI taxonomy): Eukaryota > Viridiplantae > Streptophyta > Magnoliopsida > Asparagales > Orchidaceae > Phalaenopsis > Phalaenopsis hybrid cultivar. Next base: position 159,539 of record JXCR01095291.1, on the reverse strand, counting down.
CAAATTATAATATTTTAATTGTTGTGTGTTTTATTTTATTTTATTCTATTTTATATTAGTCTATGCGTAATTCAATTTCTTAAGGATAAATGTCCTACAATTCTGAATTAGAAAGAACTATTAAGAAAATAGAAAAAACCAAAAAAATTAGAAATCTTGAAAAATCTAAAAAAGTAAGATAAATGGCAAATCGAATAAATCAAAATGCTGAAATTCAACAAGAATTTAGACCTTTGCAAGATTATGTTAACCCTACGGTAGATAAACTTCATTGTAGTATTCAAAAACCTACTATAGTAGTTAATTCATTTGAACTTAAACCTATTATTATCCAAATGGTATCAAATAATCAGTTTGGGGGATGACCAACTGAAGATCTAAATTTACATCTTGCAAATTTTCTAGAATTGTGTGCTACATTTAAATATGATGGTGTATTAGATGATGCCATAAGACTTATGTTATTTCCTTTCTCACTGAGGGATAAAGCTAAGATGTGGTTAAATTTGTTAGCATCTGGATCTATCAGAACATTGAGTGATTTAGCGTAAAAATTCTTTGCTAAATATTTTCCACCATCCAAAACTGTGAAGCTTATAAATGATATTACATCTTTTATTCAGTTTGAAGGGGAATCTATTTATGAAGCATGGGAATAATTTAAAGAACTCTTAAGAAAGTGTCCACAACATGCAATACTAGATTGGTAAATAATTCAAACTTTTTATAATGGATTGGTTGGAGCTCTTAGATCTATTATTGATGTCGTTGCTGGTGGTTAATTGATGTCAAAACCATTTCATGATGCTTATGCTTTAATTGAAGAAATGACTACAAATAAATTTCAATGGCCTCCTGAGAGGGTAAATCCAAAGAAAGTAGCCAATATTCATGAATCTGATGCATTTACTATGTTACAAAATCAAGTTGCTGCAATTTCAAAGAAGTTAGACCAATTTGGAATGAATTTTTCCCAACCAATCTCAATGATTGAAGAGAATTCAGTAGTAAATCAAGTTGCTACAATTTCAAGAAAGTTAGACCATTTTGAACGAATTTTTCTCAAACAATTTCAACAATTGAAGAAAATTCATTAGGCCAAATGGTAGATTCTCAAGAATCATTAGAAACTTTGAATGCCATAAATAACAAATTAGATTCTCAAGCATCATTAGAAACTTTGAATGCCATAAATAATAAGCAAAATAACCCATATCCAGATTCTCAAGCATCATTAGAAACTTTGAATGCCATAAATAATAAGCAAAATAACCCATATTCAAAAAAAATATAACCCAGGTTGGAAGAACCATCCCAACTTCAATTGGAATAATACTACGGGTGATGGGGGAACAATCAAGTAAACTCATTGGGAATCTGAAACAATTAAGGAAATAATAATTATAGATCTACTTATCCTTCATGTTTCAACAGTAATCCACAATTTAAGGAGAAGAAGTTGTCTTTAGAAGAAGTGGTGTTACGAATGGAAAATCAGTTATAAAGTCAAGGAGATACAAATAGAAATATTGAGAATCAACTTGGAAAAATTGCAAACTCATTAAGTTATAGATTGTAAGGAACACTTACTAGTTATACTAAAACAAATCTGAAAGACCATAATAAAGAGCAAGTAAAGGTTGTTCAACTTAGAAGCGGAAGAGAGTTGGAAGATAAGATTAAAAAAGAAACTGAAGTAGAGGGAGAAGATATTGAAGAATCTAAAGAGTACACTCCAAAAGATTTTGAAAGACTTATTTCTCTGCTAAAAATTGATTTAGAAAAACTACCACCTCCATTTCCTCATAGACTTCGTCAATTGAAGTTGGATAAGCAATTTTTAAAAATTATGGAGATTTTGAAGAAGCTTACAATCAATTCCATTTGCTGAAGCCTTAGAACAAATGTCAAGCTATGTAAAGTTTATGAAGGATATTCTTAACAAAAATAGAAAGTTTAAAGATAATGAGACTGTTGCACTTGGTGAGGAGTTCAATGCTATAATTCAGAAAATGGTTCCTGGAAAGCTTAAAGATCCTGGTAGCTTTACAATTCCATGTGCGATAGGAGACAAATTTTATGGGAAAGCTTTTTGTGATTTAGGTGCAAGATTAACCTTATGCCATTATCAATATTTAAAATATTGGGATTAGGAGCAATAAACCCACCCTACTATTGTAACCCTGTAGTTAGGAAATCGTTCAATAACGTACCCGAAAGAAGTTATAGAAGATGTCTTAGTGAAAGTGAATCAATTTATCTTCCCTTTTGATTTAATTATGCTAGATATGGAGGAAGATAATGAGATACCTATCATTTTGGGGGGACCTTTCATAGTCACAGGAAGAGCGATGATAAATGTGCAGAAAGGTGAATTAACAATGCATGTCAATGATCAAACTGTTACTTTTAAAATTTCAAGATTAATGAAATATCATACATAAGATAAAGATGATGAATGCTGTAGAATTGATGTTATAAGATATCTGAGTGAATTTCATTTTAAAAACTACTTATGAAGAAAATTTTGAAGTTAAAGATTTGGAACACGAGCAAGAAGAGGAATTAGATTAATGTGAAGATCTTTATAAGGAAGATTCAAACTATGTTCGAGGAAGTTTTGAAATTCTAGACAAAATAGAAAAAGATAAATCATTTTGTCAATCAGTAGAAGAACCTCCAATTGAGTTGAAGTTACTTCCTGATCATTTAAAATATGCCTTTTTAGGAGATTCCTCTACTTTATCTGTCATAAATTCCTCAAAATTAATGATGGAAGAAGAAGAAAGGTTGATAAAAAATCTACAAAATTTTAAGAAAGCCTTTGGATGGATAATTGTTGATATTAAAGGAATCAGTCCTTCAATTTGTATGCATAGAATTCATAAGGAAGAGAACTACAAACCCAGGGTTGATCCTCAAAAGAGATTGAATCATGTTATGAAACAAGTTGTAAAGAAAGAAATTTTAAAGTGGTTAGATACTGAAATTATCTACCCTATTTCAGATAGTGTATGAGTTACTCCAATTCATTAATTTCCTTAGAAAGGAGAGTAATTGTGACTGTAAATGAACATAATGAATAATACCTACTAGACAAGTTGCAGGGTGGCGAATATGCATTGATTATAGAAAATTAAATCTTCCCACCAGGAAAGTTCACTTTCCACTACCCTTTCTAGATCAAATGCTGGATAGACTAGCTGGCCATAAATACTTTTATTTTCTTACTAAGAATTTTCAGCCAATGCAACAAGTTTTGTTATATAATGCAAGGTTAAGATTATTTCTAGACAAAATTATGTTCAGGTGGATGGGCCCATTTGTTGTGATAAAAGTTTAACCTTATGGAGCTCTAAATATTAAAGATCCTAAATCTGACAAAATATTTAAAGTAAACGGTCATAGACTGAAACCTTATTTCGTAACAATCAAATGATGTTGGGTCAACCAGAATAAGCACTGTTTATGTCGGGCTGACGATTTAAAACCAAGTGCTTTATGGGAGATAACCCATAGTTATCAGTGTGTTTTGTATTTATTTTTGTTTGTGTGTGATTAAGAAAATTTGGTATAGTATTTTTTAGACTATTATGTGTTCTTAATGATTTTAAGACTTTATTTAGTAACCTAAACAAGTTAAAATGAGAATTTGGACGTTTAGTTGACTGGTACAAAATTGAGCACTATACTTAAGCGACAATATTCAGCGCTTAAGCGCGTCAGTTAAAAATCATGTGCAAAATTCAGATTCTAGAAGGTTTAACCACCAATTAGATTGTAAAAACGTGCTAAGGCAGTTCCAAGACGTGCCTAGAAGTTTTTAGAAGGATTTAGGTCTATAAATAGAATGGTTTTGTAAAGAAATTTCACTCAAGATCTATTTTAGCTCTGAAAGTCTATGAGAGAGAGATTTTAATATGATGTCTTCATGGGAAATGGATTTGAACATGAAAAAAGAGACTATGAGGAAGAATTTCATTAGTCAAAGTGCACAAGAAATGCATAACGGTTTCTTAGCTGTTAGTATCCAAGGAATATCAGAAAAGATCAACAAAATTGAGATAATCATGACTTTACTAGAGATCAAGATAATTGAGATTCATGCACATCTAGAGCATATTGGATGGCAATTGAAAATGCAATTCAACAATACTAGTTGAATAGAGGAATCAGATAAGGAGATATATCTTAAACAAAAATGGATTGAAGAAAATAGTATCAGAGCTCATCACCATAGTCCATTTTGTCAACTTTATATTCGAAAGACCGGAGTTTGTCCCATCAAATAAAGAGTGTAATTAAGTTTTGTGTTAAAGTTTGCTTGTTAGGAGTCGTTGTGTTTATGTGTTAGTGTTAATTTTTAATGTTTATGACTTTTTTGTGTTAATTGTTTAAGTTTGTTAAGTGTTTGAATTTAGAGAATTTTCTCATCCGAGACTATTTGGAGTGAGAATTAAGTGTTTATGTACTTGTAATAGTTTGTGAATGATTGTTAATGTTTGCTTTTGGTGAAAATTAGTGTTATTTTTGTCTCGAATTGAATTGAGTTATATAGGAGAATTTTGAGAGAGAGGAGAGTTGTAAGAGATGAAAATAGTCGTTGAAGTTTTATAAGACCATTTAGGGGTGATATACTTAGGCTAATAGTTCATTTTACTTAAATTTAAAAATCTAAAAAATCGTGCACTGGGGCCTAAGTGCCACATTCTCATGGTTAAGTGTGATGTAACTCGAGAGGCCGGCCTCTATACGCCACTTACCCACGCTTAAGCATTGGTTTACGAACTGTTAAAAGTGAAAATAAACCCGAAAATCACCATTTTCACCCTCGCTATCATCTTTTCCCTCTCGAGTTCACAATTTGGAGAGCCAGGGCAAGCCATTAAGTGGAGATTTCTTGGTGGAATTGAGCAAAATTTGCTAGATTTAGATTTCTTAAGGCAAGAGCTTTACTTCTATGTAAAAATTTTAGATTTTCACCATGTATTTTGAGTACATTTGGAAGAACTCGAAAATCACTATTCATGGTGAAAAATGAGGAAAAACCTATGAAAATTGCATATGAAGTGTAGTTTATACTTATAGGAGTTGAGTTTAGTACATTAGACTTGGTTTTGAAGTTATTGTGGAATTTTGTGAAATTTGTAGAATGACACCAAGAATGAAGAGGAGTAATAGAAATGGCCACTTTGATTCGAGCAAATTTGTGAGTTTGAAGGCTCAAGATAGGTACAGTGATGCTCTGCAATCACAAAAGCTTATCCATGAGAGTTTTTTCAAAAATTTAGGTGGATCTATAGAAGATCTGATTGTTCGCTGACAATGGGAACGATTTTGCTGTGGCAGTTATTTCTATAGTTCGGGAGTATTATACAAACCTCCCTGAGACTGAAGAAGATTGAGTTATGGTTCGAGGAAAGTTGGTACCTTTTTCACCGGAGGTAATCAATATGTTTTATCTTATATCACCTGATACTTTGTGTTTTAATGCGAACTATAGTCTGACAGAGACGAAGCTAGATTAGATTATTTCTTATTTGACTGTTGGAAGAGGACTTTAGAAGATCACAAATGAGAGGAGAGCCAACTTTTCCACGTCAAAGTTCAGTGCACGATCGAAGGCATTACACTATTTTATTTCTGCCCATCTATTACCTACAAATTATCTCAATGAAGTTACTAGAGAGAGGGCGACGTTGAACTATTGTATCCAGGAAGGAATGCTCATCAACATTGGAGCTTTGTTTTATCAGACTATCATCAGTTCTGCCACTGCAGCTACTACTAAGGTCTAGGATTTGCTTCCTTGATCTTTTCTTTGTGTGCACAGGCAAGAGTGAGATATGATAGATGGGAGGAAGTACTGTTGCCTTTAAAGTCAATTACTATTGTTAATGTGAAGTCGTATTCAGAGCATTCTATTTTTGGTTGGAGAGAAGGATTTTCAAGGAGCTATAGAATGGCAACGCCTGCTGCTTTTACATCTAGACCATCTAGCTCAAGACCATATACTTCTAGATGTGAGTCTACAAAAACTCAAGATCAATTATTACAAAGGATGACGGATAATATCAATTATTCAGCAGATAAGGTACAAAATTTATTGCGTTTTCCAGATCATATTGAAGGGTATAATAGAAGAAAAAATGATTATGAACTCATTAGGGGTAACCAAGGAGTGTAATTTCCTCCATATCCTAGATACCCTGACTATGAGCCTACAGTTGTCTGGAATAGCGGTAATTCTGAGAATGATGAGGAGGGGGACTGATTTATTTTTATGTTTGTAATATGTGTTAGACTATGTGCTTTGGACTTGAGACTTGTGATATGTTGTTCATTTTTATGTTTGGACTTGAGACATGTGATGTGATGTGTTTTTATGTTTCAGACTTGAGACATGTATGTTTGTGTATTGGTTTGGACCTTGTGATGTGTGAGACTTTTTTTTTATTTAATTGTATTGTGATGTTTTGCTTTGTTAGTATTTTGTTTTAATTTTTAGGGTAGTAATTGTTGTTGTTGTGTTGATTACTGTGTTCGTTAGTTTAGGATTGAACTTGATTCTATGTCTTGTGAAAAGTTGAAAATCTTGCTAACTTTAGTTTTAGACTTTAAACTCAGAAAATTGCTACCCTGTATTTCTCTTTTATTTTGTTAGTGAGTTTATTTTTATATTGAGAATGGAAATCAAAGTTAGTGTTGTAGTCTGTTTTTGTGTTTGTACCCACTGCTTAGAAGTCCACTAAATCTCTACATGTTGAATTAAAATGAAAATGATAGAAATTTGATCAAAAATTAATTTTATCCTGTTTTTAGTTTTATACGTGTATGATTAGGATATAAAAATTTCTGTAAGCATGTTATTTTAATTTTAATTCCTGCTTATATATTTGCTGCTAAACTATATAAATCTCGTTAAAAATTTAAGTTTGGAGGGAAGAAAAAAATTTTCGAAACTTGAATTTTATTTGTTCTCAAATGTACTACAAGTGAATTTGATTTGAAAAGAAAAATGATTATGTATATGAAATTATATTAGGTAAGTAAATTATGATTTTAAAAATGAGTAAGAGAATTTAGTTAAAATTCTGAGTAATGAAGAAATACATTCAATTAACAAATATTTGTGTAAAAAAATGTTAAATAAAGTGTAACTTTCTTTAGTAAGAAAAAGAGTATTTTTGAAAAAATTTGAAAATTTAGACTTTTATTTTTAATACTTAAATTTCTTTTATTAAATTAATTTTCGAAACTATTACTATATTTTTAAGTAAAAGACTTATATGAAGACTTTACTTTAAGAAATGAGAAGTGGAATTCAAAACTATTAAAGACCTATTCAGATATAGTATTCCTTGCTAAAAAAAGAAAAAGAAGAATTCGAAAAAGAAAAAGAAATGAGTAAGGGAGGAGAAACTTGATTACTAGGGCCTAATCAAAAATTTGTTTTCAATTTGATCTTTTTAAAGTATAAAACTTGAGAAATTCTTAAGCTTAAAGATATAATATAGTAAGTAAAATTATTCTTAATAAAAATTTTCAAGTCGAGATAATAAAAGGACAAAATTCTAAACTTGGCGAATCTAAAATATTTTTAAATTAAACTTTTAGTTAGTCTGATTTAGTGAATATTTTTTCTAAATTGGAGTACTATATTTCTAAATCTAAATTTTAGTAACTCATAAAGAAACATATACATATGATACTTATTTAGTTTTTAAAGATTAAAGTGTCACTTAAGGACAAGTAAAATTTTAAGTTTGGGGGTTTTTGATACACCTAAAATATATAGTATTTTAGACATTTATATACCTATTTTTTGAGATATTGCACTTTAATGGAATGTACTTGTTTTTTTTCAAGTACAGGTAAAATGTTGAAAAATGCTAAAATGAGTGAAAAAGGATCAAATTTGGAGCAAAAATGTGAAATTTGTGCAAAAGTGTTTTGGCGCCTAAGCGTCATATCCGACACTTAAGCGCTGGTGAAACAGAGAAGGCTGTGCCTAAGCGCCAATGAAAGTTATTTGGCAGTTTTCTTCATTTGTCCGAATTTTGAAGAGACATTTAAGACACCTATTAGCTAAAGAGGGTGGTTTGGTTATTACCACTAAGAACGAAAATGTTATTAAGAAACTTGTGAAAGGAGGCATCTATTGGAGAATACATCAAATTTGGACACATTTTGAAGAGTTTCCAACGCACCTCTTGGGAAATTTATAAAAGAAGGAAGTTTATACATTTGAAGGTGCGCTTGAAAGCCCTGAAAGAGGGAGTTAAAAGAAGAGTTAGAGATAGTTTTGGAGAGGTTTTCAGGCACCACACAAATTTACTTTATCCTTTATGTTTTGAATTTTATTTTGGGAGTTTAGAGTGTTATAAAAGAGAAGAGATTCAAAGGAACTTCAATAGTTTTGTGAAGGATTTGAGATAAGTTTTTATCTTTATTTTTTTAAACTACTTTTGATCTTAATCGAGATTTCTTATTGGTTTGACAATGATTTTTACTTTTAAACAAAAGTGTGGTTTTGTTTTATCCATTGATTCTGAGTAGTTTTCTTTATCTTTCTCCTTAAAATGATAAGTAATTAATGTGTTAGATGAAAATTGTGGAGAGTATTAATCTTTAATGTTGGAAGAAGTGATGATTTAAATACATGTACTTCATTTACTTTTTGATTTGGCCAATCCAGATGTTAAAATTTGTTAAGAGATCTTGTAAGAACCGGGCTAGTATTGTCTCAGTCAACAATTGGAAAGAATCACATGAGGTTGTATGAATGAGAATGTAATTCATATGATTTAGTGCAAATAAATTTGGAAATAATGTTAAAATTTGTTGTGAGAACATGTAAGAACCGGGCTGGTATTGTCTAAGTCAACAATTGGTAATAATCACATGAGGTTGTATGAATGAGAATGTAATTCATATGATTTAGTGCAAATAAATAGTGAAATAATCTTTGAAGGGTGTAGAGTTAGAGGACTTTAGATTGACAAGCTAAAGTCCCCAACTTGATTTATTGTTTTAGGTTATGATACGAGATGTTAGCCCCCAGGTGGAGGGAATTGAGGAAACTCTAGAGTGAGAGCTGGTATTTTCCCTGCCTGGCCGGTCTTTAAAACTATTCAATCTTTAAATTAATCAATGTTCTTTATAGCATCTCTAATAAGGGTAAAAAATATTAGTACTCCTATTTGACACAACATACTTTACACATTCCCACAAAAAAGTGCTTATACTTATTACTGATTCATGAAAAAGAGAAAGATATTTTCATATTTTATGTTTTTATTTTACATAAACACATTCCCACAAAAAAATGCTAAAATTTGTCAAAATATTAAAAATTCTAAAAATATTTGAATTTTAATTACTATCAAATTATTTATAGTTTAAATAATTGTCTTCTTAGAATAGAAAGTTTGTTGTTCAATAGTGTATATTGCATAATTTATTTGTGGGTTCAAGAGTCGGGGCTTAATCAAANTTGAAAAGAATCACATGAGGTTGTATGAATGAGAATGTAGTTCATATGATTGAATGCAAATAAATAGGGAAAAATTCATTGAAGGGTGTAGAGTTAGAGGACTTTAAAGTGACAAGTTAAAGCCCCCCAACTTGTTTTATTGTTTTAGGTTCTAATGCGAGAATGTTAGCCCCTAGGTGGAGGGAATCGAGGGAACTTTAGAGTGAGAGCTAGTATCTTCCCTGCCTAGTCAGTCTTCAAAACTATTCAAACTTTAAATTAGCCAATGTTTTTTATAACATCTCTAGTAAGGGTAAAGAATATTGTTGCTCCTATTTGGCACAACACAATTTGCATACTTCAACAACAGAATTCCTATTAGTTATTACTGATTCATGATAAGAAGAAAGATATTTTTCATCTTTAGTGCTTTTCTTCTACAAATACTCTAGTTATCTTTTTAAATTGTTATTATTCTATCAAAATATTGAAAATATCAAAAATATTTAACTTTTCATCACTGCAAGAATCATCTTTAGTTTAAATAATTATCTTTTTAAAAATAGAAAGTTTCTAAAAGTTTAAATTGCATAATCTTATGTGGGTTTGATATTCAGGTCTTAATTAAAGAATCCTATATTTACTTGATAATGATACGTACTTGTATAGTATCCTAATATATATAAATTAAAATTTAAATTCTTATTTTTCTTCAGGATCAAGTTTTTGATTTTGTTGCAAGGTAAGGAAATATAGGTGAAAAATTGTCGGCACTATTTTTAGTGTGGGGTTTGCCCGTAAGAAGTTGTCTATCATCGGAATTGAAACCCCGTTGCCCGCTTCGGAAGGACGTTTAAAAAAAATTTTTAGTTTTGAAAAAGATGAAGTCATGCTGACCCCATAATTTTCATAGTTTAGATGAAACAGCGCTTTACCTCAAATCCTGTATCTATCCTCAAGGATGAACACAAGATTTGAGGGTGAGGCTTGATCAAATAAACTAAAGAAATTTATGACATATGTTTGGTCTCCGAAACCAATGTATTAGCCGACAGGTTCCCCTATTTAATATAAGGAATTAAATAGGGTTTATATTATGTTGGGTTCAGGAAAAGCTTCCTATGAGGGCAAGCCCCTATAGTTAATTAAATCATAGATAACTGAAGTTACCTAAGAATCCTCTCGATAAAAATCAAGAAAAATTACCTTCACGGAGTTCAAATAGTAAGGACATTTCAAATATATCGGACTAAGAAGTGTGAAGGGGATTGGTTTAAATTTGGAACATTTTGTTTTGGAGTCTAAAGGAGGAAAAACTAGAGGATGTCACGGATCCGAAGGAGAACTTCGATGACTTCCCAAGCTATCCTATTGTTTGGTTTTAGTTTTGGAGGAGAGATATTTAAGTATTTCATCCTGCCAATTTTTAATTATTTAGGGCTTACATTTGTGTGAAGCAATCAACACAAATTGCCTGGAAGATATGAGGATTTAAGTTGTGACAAACGACTACCTCGGAGTCCTAAGACGAGTTTTGGGCTTATATTATACAATATGATTGTACAAAGGCCTAAAAATATGTTTGAGGATTTATGTTGCACTAGGCAAACAACCTCGAATTCCTATGGCTTTGTTGTTTTAAAGCTAAGGAAGGAATGTATTAGTGTAGATCCTATTGCTGTTGAAGATGGCCGGGATGCCCACCATGTAAGCTCCAAGCTCCTCGTTGTAGCAGAGTTCAAGTTTTTTCTAGGTCATTTGGTTATAATGTCAAATCAGGTGGCCCTATGGTTAAAGTTCTTTAAATTTCTAGGTCATTTGGTTATAATATCAAATCAGGTGACCCTATGGTTAAAGTTCTTTAAATCAAGATGGCCGGGCTGCCCACCATGTAAACTCCAAGCTCCTCATTGTAGCAGAGTTCAAGTTTTCTTAGGTCGGGCTGCCCACCATGTAAGCTCCAAGCTCCTCGTAGTAGCAGAGTTCAAGTTTTCTAGGAAGATGGCCGGGCTACCCCTCATGTAAGCTCCAAGCTTCTCGTTGTAGCAGAGTTCAAGTTTTCTAGGTTAATTGGTTATAATGTCAAATCAGATGACCCTATGGTTAAAGTTCTTTAAATTTTATTATGGGCACTTAAAGTTGATTAAAGCGACACCGGTCAAGATCCCACGGTTCCATCGTCCCGGCACCACTATATCTGCCCACCATGTAAGCTCCGAGCTCCTCGGTTTGGCAGAGTTTAAGTTTTCTAAGTCATTTATTATAATGTTAAATGCTCCAAGCTTCTCGTTGTAGCAGAGTTCAAGTTTTCTAGGTCATTTGGTTATAATGTTAAATCAACCAAGCTCCTCGTTGTAACAGAGTTCAAGTTTTCTAGGTCATTTGGTTATAATGTCAAATCAGATAGACCCTATGGTTAAAGTTCTTTAAATTTTATTATGGGCATATTAAAGTTTATTAAAGTGACATCAAGCTCTTCGTTGTAGCAGAATTCAAGTTTTTCTAGGTCATTTGGTTATAATGTCAAATCAAGTGATCACCATGTTGTAGCAGAGTTCAAGTTTTCTAGGTCATTTGGTTATAATGTCAAATCAGATGACATCTACTCGTTGTAGCAGAGTTCAATTTTTCTAGGTCATTTGGATATAATGTCAAATCAGATGACCCTATAGTTAAAGTTCTTTAAATTTTATTATGGGCATATTAAAGTTGATTAAAGCGACATCGGTCAAGATCTAAGTTCTTTTAATTTTATTATGGGCATATTAAAGTTGATTAAAGCGACACCGGTCAAGATCCCGAAGTTCTTTTTAAATTTTATTATGGGCATATTAAAGTTGATTAAAGTGACACCGGTCAAGATCCCACGAAGTTTAAGTTTTCTAAGTCATTTGATTATAATATCAAATCAGGTGACCCTATGATTAAAGTTCCGAGTTTAAGTTTTCTAGGTCATTTGGTTATAATATCAAATCAGGTGACCCTATGGTTAAAGTTCTTTAAATTTTATTATGGGCATATTAAAGTTGATTAAAGCGACACCGGTTAAGATCCCACGGTTCTATCGTCCTNATAGCTTGGCAAAATTTTTAAATGTTGTTAGTTATTATTAGGATTAATATAGTATTAATATATATTTATATCATAATATTTGCGTCTTTGTATTTCACTATTTCCTAAATTATAAAAAAAAATTATAAAAAGGAAAAGTTTTTGTGCACCCAAATAAGCCCCAAAAAACATATTGTTACATTGTTTAAGCTCTTATAGTTACATCTTTAAATTTTTAGTGACAACTTTGCTTTATATTGAAAGGCATGAGATTATGAGATAGCTAGGGCAATAGCACATGGGTAACCTTTTGATTTTGTCATCTTATTTTAGGCACTTAAAACTTCTTTGAAATAACTTGTTAATATTTGTTATAACCGGTTAAGAGATCAAACCGACCGGTTTTTAACGATTCCGGGTCGGTTCGAACAAGTTTCATCAGGTTCGATACAGGGGAGCTCATTAAGTCAACTCAAACCAAACCACCGGCCGTTTCACTGTTGAACCATAGAGATTGGTCTCGTTTTCTAAATCATGGTCAAATGAGCTCATTGTTAGCGAACAACTCTTTTGGCTCGCCAAGTAATCGAGCCGAACACGATCAAACTTTTCGCATAAGAAAATTTAACGAGCCGAGCACGAACAACAGTATATTTTAAGAGCCAACCCTAGGCTTGCTCGAGCTCTACTCGTTTACACCCCAATCAAAGGTGGGGGCGTAACTAAGGTGGATTATAATGCAAATAAGGCTCCATTTGCATCATCAAGGTGACTTATAGTGCAAGTATGACTCCATTTGCATCATCACCATCAAGGTGACTTATAAAGCAAGTATGGCTCCACTTGCATCATCAAAACAAAGTTGTCATGATAGACAGCTTTTCATACAAGATGATAAAAATTTAAAATTTTAGAATGATGTTTAAAATTTTTTTTATCAACATTTAAAAAAATGTTTTCTTAATCCATAAAATCGTCACAACAACGATGACTTTATCATATCAGCGGCACAACTCACTTGAGGACTTGATAATTTATTTTTAAACTTTAGCATTATAAATTTCTTAAAATTTTTGTCTTTATTTTTTGGAAGTTTATATATATTTTCTTCCGTCAGTCAAATAACTTTTNTATATATATATATATATATATATATATATATATATATATTAAAGAGTTAAATTTTTATTTTCTACAGGATTAAGTTTTTAGTTCTGTTGCAAAGTAAGGAAATATAAGTGAAAATTATAACTAAAGTTATTATTAAACGGTTGCATATAAACAGTCAGAATCACATAACATTAAACCAGCTTGATTTCCAAGCTAAGGACAAACTTAGTAGACCAGAATTACCCTAAACTTAATTGCCTCCTTTCTCTATAGGTTCAACAAACTGGACTCAAAAGTAACTATTACAAAAAGTGATACGTGCACTTGTATTAGGCTCTAGAGTGTGAAGTACACTTGGACTTAAGTTAAGGATGCATCAAGTCTTTTTGGTGTCATTGCTAGCAAAGCGATGTTGTAGTTAACTAAGGGGAATTTTAGTTGAATTATTAGGACAGGCTTGGAATTTTTTTTTGTATGTAATTGCTTGTTTGTTTGAAAAAAAGGAAATTTTCAAAAATATTTTTTATGTGATTGATTATATTGTTCTTGTTAAAACCTACTAGTCGAGCCTTTCGTTGTGTATGCTCATTTTAGGACCCATAGGACTTGTGCCATACAATTCACAACTAGAAAGAACTACTAGGAGGAATAGAAAATAAAAATGACTTCAAGAAGTTGAAAAAAAAATGGCGAACAATTCACAAAATAATGTGGAAACACATGAACCAAATTATGACGCGCATAGGCCGTTAAAGGATTGCGTTAATCCTATGGTAGATGAAATTCACTTAAGTATTTTATATATCTCTTACAAATTCAAGCATGTCCTAAAAAACTTCTCACTCCCTTAATAGTAGTAGGTGGAGGTTGTTTTTCAATAACATGCACTTTTGCTTGGTCAACTTCCATGCTTTTTTTAGACATTTTATGTCTAAACACAATATCTCTTAAAACCCTAAATTGACACTTCTCCTAATTGAGAACCAAATTTATTTCTTCATAGCTTTTCAATAACTTCACCAAATGATCTAAATAAGAATCAAATGAACGGCCAAACAGAAAAAAGTAATCCATAAGCACTTCAATTCTTTTTTCAATCAGGTCACAAAAAATAAACATCATACACCGTTGAAATGTTGTAGGTGCGTTATATAACCCTAAAGACATTCTTCAAAAAGCAAAAGTCTCATAAGGACTTGTGAATATTGTTTTATCTTGATCCTTAACAATTATAGATATCTAATGATACCCTAAATATTCATCTAAGAAGCAAAAACATGAATGACCATCTAGCCTATCCAACATCTGATCCAGAATGAGTAATTGAAAGTGATGTTTTCTTATGTAAGAATTTAATTTTCTATAATTTGTACATAGACACCAATGAGTGGAGTGGTGGTTGACATAGATATTTGTTTTCCATGCTCTCTGTTTTGTCTTCATGTTTCTCACTTTCTGTTGGATTTTGATTTGGAAGACTATTGGCGTCGAGCATATTTTATGTATATTGGATTTTGAGTTGATGAGTAGTTTCATTTTGAAGGTTTCTAATTTATCTGAAGTTCTATTATGTGAATTTCACGTGTAGTGGGGCTTCAATAGTAAATAATTGGAGCTAAGAAGATTGGAGAACTATCCTTGTTTTTTTTTTCCTTTCGGTTAGATTGTATATTTGTATTTATATATCAAATATTGCGAATTTGCTTTTTAAAATTTACATCTCAAATTTTTTAAGCTCCAGCCAACAAAGTAAAAAAAAATAAATAAATAAAATATTATTATCAAGTCGCCAAGTGTCCCGTCAAAGGAGCAAAATGGCCAAAAGTCAAATTTAAAATTTATTTTTTCACATAGCAATTTAAATAATAATAATAATAATAATAATAATAATAAATGACATTTTAAAATTTGTTCCATTTAATACAAAAAAATTGGAATCAATTCAAATTATTAATTAAAAAATATATATATTAAGTTATAAATATTTTAATATAAAAAATAATAAATAAATCATGGCCCTAAGTTTATTATTCTACATTCATGTGTTTAGGGTGTCAAAAAAATTCATTGTCTTGAGCACATTGTTTTACTCACTAAACAAACGAGCTGAGTACGAACAACCTTATTGCCCTTGATATATTAACGAGTCGAGCACATAGCACAATATCTTTTAACGAGCCGGCCCTAGACTTGCTCGAGCTCGGATCGTTTACAGAACTAGTCATAAGTTTTGGCTAAGGTGACTTATAACCAGCTCCATTTGCTTCAGCAAAGCAAAGTTATCATGACAGATGACTTTCCATAAGATGATACAAGGTTAAATTTTTAAAATGATACAAATTTTTATTTTAAATTAACATTCAAGATAAAATAATTTTAAACAAATAAAATCGCCAATGATGACTTGCGCTATATTGTCAAAATCTCCAGTGTTTTTTTTTGCCTCTGCAATAGAAAAAAATGTTACGAAGTAGCCACATGGCAAATTAATGACTGACGAGGAGGCTTCTTTTATTAAAAGAAAAAAATTAAATCATAATTTAAAAAATGCTTCAAAAGTGTCATTTTATAGAAATTAAAAAGGGAAATCAATGGACATTTTCTAAGGGATAACATTGAAATATGAAATCAAATATTAAATGTTAATTAAAATAAAACATAAATATATTATTTTATTCTTCATTGTATAAAAAAAAATGCAAACAATGGAAAAATTCTTAAGGAGTTAAGGTTGAAATATGAGAATTTTTCTTACAAATTTAATNTATATATATATATATATATATATATATATATATATATATATATAAAAGCTAATATCATGTCTTTAAAATAGTATTTTCCAACAAGGGAGTCACAAACAAACCTTTTCACTGAACTCTAAATTTTAAGTGCTTTTAATTTTGGACCATGAAAATTTATAAATAAAATTTTTAAAAATGGATTGATTTATAATAGATAAATATTTTTGGACAGAGAAATCTATAAATTTGACTTGTTCTTATTTCTTATTTTAGAATAAGTTAAATTAAATATTTTGTTTGGTCTAAATGACTAAGTACGCTAAAACATAATAAAATTGCAGAACTATTATTTAATTTAACTTAACTAATAAGAAAATATATAAAAACCACAAGGTTTCTGCTTTTGTAATTAAAAATAAAGAATTTTAGTAAGCAGTATTATTTTTTAAAATGTCTATCTAAAAAATAGATTTAAGTGCCATTTTATAAGTTTTGCATGATAAAAAAAAAAGGTAAATGGGAGGTCATTTTTTAAGGAATAACTTGAAATATGAAATCGGAAAATTTTGACGACGCAATAAATATATAAAATAAAACATAAATTTATTATTATTTTTTCTTATTAAAAAATAAAGCAAACAAATGAAAAACCCTTAAAGAGTTAAAGTTGAATTATGAGAAAATTTTTTACAAATTCTGATGCATGCTATTAGATTACGTCTTAACATGATACGAAGATTTAAAACATGAAATCAAAAGTTAAATCCAACTCTCCATTAAAACCAAATATATCTCATTCCGTTTCTCTCCCTGTTTCGTCCGTTCTGAGGCGTAAATCCAGACTTATCAAAATCCGAATAGGAGATTGATTACACGAATTTACGTCATCATTTTTCGACTGCTCCATCTTCTTGCCGAACTAACCGAAATCCGTATATTTGATAAATCCAAATAATGTAAATATTATGCTGCAACCAAAAACCGCCTAAGTTACAAATTTCCTTTATAGTGAAAGACATGGGAGTATGGGATAGCTACCATAATAGCACATGGAGCTTCTACCGTGTGTATTTGTCACCATATCTTAGGCTTTTAAAACTCCTTTAAAAAAGTTATTAAAATTTGTTGTAGTTGTTAGAAAGGTCAAATCGACTGATGTTTATGGTTTTCAGACCGCTTCGAACCGGTTACACCTGTTTCAATGCACAAGTGGTTATTAAGCCAATCCAAACTGGACCACAAATCGGTTCAAGGTCGAACTGGTCGGTTGGGGACGGTTTTCGAATCCATGATCAAAACAACTCCTTATTGACAAACAACATGTTCAGCTCGCTAAGCAAACGAGCCAAACATGAACAAACATTTTTCATATGATATTTTAACGAGCCGAGCACGAACAAGAGTATTTTTTTATGAGTCGACCTTGGGCTTGCTCAAGCTCGGCTCGTTTACACCCATTATCAAAGGTGGTGGCCTAACTAAGATGACTTGCTATGCAAGTATGGCTACATTTGCTTCAGCAAAACAAAGTTTCCATGATAGACAGCTTTTCATACAAGATGATAAAAGGTTAAATTTTTAAATTATATTTAATTTTTTTTAATTTTTCAATCAAAATAAAAATAATTTAAATCAATAAAATTAGGTGACTTTGTCATATCGGTAGAACTTGATAATTTTTTTTTTCTTTTAACTTTCTCATTATAATCTATTAAAATTTTTGGCTTTATTTGCGAAAGTTGCTATAAAATGCAGAAACAGCTCCAAAGTTTTACTCCCGCAGCTCTTTCCCCAAACAAACAGTAAAACATGGAATCAATAAGCTTATGCCAAATCCTACCCCTGATCCTCTGCATCCTCCTCTTGCTTATATTGAAGAAGCTTAAAACCCCAAATATCTCCAATACCATTAAGCTTCCCCCAGGACCAATGAAACTCCCCATTATAGGAAACATTTTCCAGCTTCTTGGTGACCATCCTCACCGACGGTTGCGTGACCTTGCCAATGAATATGGCCCTCTACTTCTCCTCAAACTAGGAGAAATAAATCATATAGTCGTCACATCCTCAGAAGTTGCCAGCAAGGTTATGAAGACCCATGACATTAACTTCGCTTCACGGCCAGAGTTCCTTGCCACCAAAATGATCTTTTATGATGGCACTGGCATCGGCTTTTCTCCTTACGGTAAATATTGGTCGCAGCTACGCAAGATATGCACAGTTGAAGTACTCAGCGCCAAGCGTGTCAAATCTTTCAGTTTCTTAAGGAAGGAGGAAGGAGATAACATTGTGAATAAGATCCGCATGGCAAGGGGATCGCCTGTGAACCTTACAGAGATGTTTTTATTTCTGACGAGAACAACTATTTCTCGGGCGTTATTCGGGAAGGACATTGCTCATAGAAAAAACTTCCTAAATGCAATGAGAGATGCTTCCAGGCACTTGTCGGGATTTGATATTGTAGATCTTTTCCCATCTTTGAAGTTCATTAGCAAATTTACTCCTTCGAGGGCTCGGTTGGAGAGAGTATGTCAGATTTTGGATGAGATTTTGGACGAGATTTTTGAGGAGCATCAAGCTAGGAACTTCAAGACAAATGACGGAGTCGAAGATATAGTTGATGTTTTGTTCAGACTTCAGAATCAAGGGGAGTTGGATATTCCGCTTACCAAGGACAATATCAAAGCTGTGCTATTGGTAAGTACTAACTCTTTTCAGTCAACAACTTTCCAAAAACTGTTAACTAAGAGAAAATACTTTCGGGCATACATATTCTAATTAAATTTCACAAATGTTAAACATATTTAATATTATTTATCTACAAAGAGGAGAAGACTGAGCCTGAACCAATCATGTTGTACACCATAATTGAACTCAAGATTTTTCTTTAGCACAACTATGTTGTACTAAATAAAAAAACATACAAATAAAGAATTTTATGTGAAAGCTATAATGTACAACATGATTGTACTCCAGAAAACCTCCAACATAACCATGTTGTATACGATAATCAATACAAGTTGAGTTTTCCAATCCTTTCATGGGGTACAACATGGTTCTACTGGATATTTTTCTTCAGTATAACCATATTGTACGAAGTAAACAAACAACCAAATGAATAAATCGATGTGAAAGTCATAGTGTACAACATAATTGTATTCAAGAAAACATCTGGTACAATCATGTTGTACATCATGACTGGGTCCAACCTAAGACTTCTCTATTTTTTAGAGTAAAATAATATTTTATATATTTGACACGTGTGGAGTCCGGATGTAACTCTACCTCCAGGCTCTAGAAGTAATATCTTCTGGTTAACTAGAGAGTAAAGATTGCTTTTTTGTATCATTGCTTTTTTGCAATTTAATACATGTGTCGTATATAAACACTAACAAATTCTTTTTTGTGGTTTAAAACATTTCAGAAAAAATTAGGCAAACAAATAATTTCACCTTTTTTATATTTATATGAAATAAAATAATTTATACTACTGTAAGAATCCAAAAAGCTTACGTAATCCTAAATTACTCCAAATGAAATAGAATTTAGCTTTTTCTTTCTCAGAGGAAAAAAACATATATTGAGAAAAAAATATACTAGGATATCCATCTACAAATTACATTTGGATGGAAGGCAATACTATTATATTTATTTTAAAATTAAGAATATACATATAAATATAAATGCACACAACAGATACATGTTAGCACGAGGAAATCCGACTAACGAAATGTGCAGGCAAGTAGAACTAAAAAGGGCTCTCAGACAAAAGAACAATAGCCCACAAACGGACCAAGGGCTCACGAACGGAAAACTAAGGACCAGCATCAGCAAGCTAAGCATTCACTAGCGAAATCCTGAAATACTTGTATAAAGAAGTGTAAACCCCTTAGCCGTGGTAGAAGGCCAACCTATCGAGCCAAGCAGAGAAATTGTCCCTATCTCCCATCATTACCCGACTCATGGGAAGAATTTAGCATTGTCCGCTATCTCATAGATGCCCCAGAAACCTTACTTCCTATGCCAAGAACTAGATATCATATAATAAAATGTAGCATCCCAAAAAGATCACATTGTCATGGAGTAATAGCCTAGCCTTACTCTGCCGATAGGAGCTCTTTATTCTAGGATCAATAGTAGGCAACCAAGCTACTAAAATCAACTTACATAATCAAGCTGCAAGTCAAGTCTTTTCAACCAAAAGAAAATGAAGTTTGGACCGGCAACTCAGATTCAACGAAGTTGAATGAGTAGGTCTTGCCAAATTAGAACCGACTAACTCCGGCTAACTTAGTCTCAGGGTGGCATACCCTTATTTTGGATGACTCACAAATTGGGACAATCAGCTGATTGGAAGACACATTATCTAGATGATCTGTAGCCTGAATGACTTGCAGTCTGGACAACTCACAACCAGGACAACCCGCAGTTTAGATGACCCGCTGCTTTTACGACCTGTAGCCTGGATGACCAGCAACCTAGGTAACTGACTTGGCCTGGATGACCCATCTAGTTTTCTTGACTGAGTTGATACTACCAACACTCAACCTCCCCATTCATGTGCATGCACCAATCCACATCTGCTCGGCCATCTCCACTCAACCACCTACATGGAACCGGAAAAATAGCTACAAAAAAAAACAAGCCTTGTGATGGCACTTCAAGCACAATATCTCGTAACCCTCCTTATGTAAATGTTTTTGTTAAAATGCATATTATGAGTTTTTCGCAAACACTCAACGAACTTGTCTCTGACAAGTAAGTTTTCAAACATAAAGGAGATGTAGTCAACATTTTTCCGATGCTACTCGGTTATCCATTCCACAAGACTCAAGCATTGATAAGAAACTTATGTCTCTTAACTCAGCTCAAGTCAAGCTTTGGAGGTGGTTCCTTGCCCATTAACGACAATATTCATGATGAGCAGCGTGCAATTCATCCCAGCAACAAGTTTAGACGGTTATCCCCGTAAAGACTACCATAAGGTATTCTTAATATGTATGGCGTAATGAGCAATTTGTCCAAGATGACAACCTAATTGAAAAACCGAGGAGGTGTAAGACTTAGGTTAGATGATAGCATCTCAAATCAATCCAATAGTTTTTTCAGCCCCATTTAGTCACTCGGCATTAGAAATAAAATCCAAAATCACCACACATTATACGATAAATAAAATTTTGACTTAAGTTTTTGGAAAGATGAGCAATATTAGTTTCATTTTTATAATTCTTTTATTCTTTTCACAGTTGCATTTCAAATAGATAAGAAACCTATGGAAATTAAAATATGTATATTATATACGCTTTTGCACAAATCTTGAGAAAATATAGTAAACAAAAAATATAGAGGAGTATAAGTAAGGATCACCCACAAGTAGAGGACCAAGACACATACATGAAAGATCAAGAGCACACAAAGAATAAATGTCAGCATCAGAAGGTCAAGTGTTTGCTAGTGGAATGCAGAAAGACTTGCCTGACCAAGTGTAATTTCCTAAGCCTCCGTTAAAGGCCGAGCCAAAGGCTAAGACTTTTTAGGCCAAGTAGATACATCGAACTTTCTCCTATCATGAACTAACACAAGAGAAGAATTTAAAATCCCGGCTATCTCATGTATACCCCTGAGATCTCTCATCCAAGGCCAAGTTTTAGTCACCATACTATTACATGGAGAATCCTCGAAGGACTACCATATTGATAAGTACGCTACCTGTTAGATTACGATGATTCACACTTAATCTGATAACCTAGCCATGCTCTTCTGGCAGAAGTTTCTTATCTAGGGATCAATAGTTGGCAATGAGACTAGTATAACCGACTGACATAATCAAGCCAGCCGTGTTAAGTCTCGATAACTTAAAGAGCACATGGGGCCGACTGGCAAACCTAATTCAATGTAAACAAATGAACACATCTTATCAAACTAGGACTAGTTAGTTTAAAATTATTAAAAAGTTATAAAAATTTATAAATTCTTAAGTGGGTAGGAAGGGTTTTGTATGAGTAAATAATGTTAAGGGACAAGCAAAAGACATGGGAATGAGTGAGATAAATTTAACCATTCAAGGAGAATAAGGGTACGTTTGAGGTGGTGGTACGTTGTCGCGCTATAGTTTTTTTCTATTTGAAAAAACTATGTGTTTGCCTGCTTTTTCAAAAAATATTGCAGCTGAAAATTATGTTTTGCCACAAGACCTGGCTATGTGTGGTGACAACTAGAAAGTAAGAAACTTACTTTATCAAAATAATAATAATAATAATAATAATAATAATAATAATAATAATAAGAGTAGATGCTGCAGCTTTTTGATCAACATCTTATTTAGCTTTAGCTTCATAGTTGCTTCTTCAAACAGTTGTAGCTGCCCCCAAACAGACCTTAAATGGGTTGAGGTTGTTGACCGTTGGCAAAAAGATTTAAAAAATATGCTATTGCATAACTAATGTAGATTTTTAATTAATTATTAAATATTATATATTTATAAAATGATAAGTTAATCAATATTAAAAATGTNGTAGAGAACCATTTTGAATGAGTCATGGACCAATGAAATCTCCATTTTGGGTCCTCATATATTGGTCTTAGCGAGGGTATTGTGAGGGTATTGTGAAGATATGGTGTACCTTAGCTCCAAATCAACACCTAGGGTCAATCTTAAGGCCAAGTAATCCTATAGGAACTCTTCTTGAGCTCCCCCATAATGATCTTACCTTCTAAATATTAGAGGTTAGGACCAATATGTGGAACTTCAAGTTGAGTGAGGAAAAGTTNTATATATATATATATATATATAATACACACACACACACACAAATCATACTAATTTGTTGTAGTTTTTGATTAATCAAATTTATTCAAATGATATATTACAAATGATATGAACTATTATTTAGTTTAATATCAGTATTAAATATGTTACTATTGAACAATGAGAAGTTATTTATAAAGATAAATAAACAAGTTGAATCATGTCTAAATTTGTTTGAGTTTAATATCAAGATTAAATAAATAACATGTTGAACAATATGAATTTATTCATGAAAATAAATAAACAACTTGAATCCTGTTTATACTTGATTCATTCAAACTTTTGAGCTTTTAAAAGTTGTTCAAACCTATTTATTTACTAATTTTACCAAACATGATGAAGTATTAGTCAAGCTGAGTATGAACTTGATTGCATTGGTTCATTTACAAGTCTAAGCATAGGATAGTAAGACTCGCACTATTGCAAACTTCACATCATAGATTTATTAAAATTTATAGATTTTTGTAGATAACACATAACAAAATGAAAATCTTAACGGTTCAACAAAATTAGTGAGAGTTGATGTTCAATTCTATCAAAATAGAAGAAATACAAGTACAATGTGAATCAAAAGCTAATCAACTAAAATTATAATTAAACCTCATCTTATGTAAGAAAGTAGTCTGATGATCAAAATAAATGAATGATGGTCTATTTTGCTATAAAGTAGGAGACATTCACAAACAACGAGGACAACAATATTTAATAAAAGAGTCCAATATAAAATTAAAAATGAGGAATAAAACTACTATGATTTAACATGACCAAATTATAATCACGTCATAGAATTTCCACTAGTTAAGACAGTTTTTTTTTCTCTAAGGATTAGTATTGTTTCAACTCTTGTATCAGCATTTTATATGCAACTTGAAACTTTACTTCCATAATAATTTCAATTTTAGAGGAAATTTCAGTCTTATAAGAGAGAGATAGAGATAGATAGAGAGAGAGAGAGTTGAAAGTACTTTTTTTTCTTAACTTTAAATCAAATAAATTTGGTAAGAGGTAATTTGTAGTTGTAACATTCTACTTTTTTCAATTGAGATAGATCCTGCTTATATGAACAACATTAGAGAAAGCTCAACGAAAATATAATCTCTCTTATGATGGTTGCTACTTATAAGCCACAACTATAAGGGCATAAAAAACATAGAAATGTATGACTCTTAGGAACTTGTATTAAAAACTCACAAATGCTAGAAACCATGATGCTCTCAACCAATATCTTATCCTAAATTTTGAACCCATTCAATATTATCCATACAACATAATATAGAAGGCTAAATGGGGAACAACCTTTATCATCATATGATGTGAATTGTCAACATTAGATAAAACCATAAATCTTGCATTCTTAGATTTGGATATCAAGAATCAATACTCAAAATCCTAAAGAAATTTATCTTGACCTAAAGAGATTGATAGCCTCTTTATAGAACTATATTATTTTAGATTCTTGATTGCAAAGGAATTAGGATGTTTCTAATGCCCTTTTTGAATAAATTAAATTTTTAAGTAATGATGGATTGATTAAGGAGAGCATGGTAGCCCATCCCTAAAACATATTGTAAAAAGAATCCCTGGAAACGATGATAAAAATATAAATAAAGGATTCAAAATAAATAAATAAATATAATAACGTTTTATTTTGATGGATATATGTCTCGAATTTTTTGTAAAATAAAATGTTAAACCCACATTACTATCTCAAAAGGACATCAAGGCACTAAAATAGCTACTAGAGAGGGGGATTCATTACACCTCTTTTTTTTCTCTAATTTGAATAAAGGTGAAGTTAGAAGAAAGACATTTGCTGCCAAGAATAAGATTGATTAATATTAAAAATTATGCAAATTTTCTTAAGCCTTACACCCATCTTCTTAAAAAGCTAAGAAATTAGAGAACTATTATATCTTTTTCATAATTCATGTGAAATAGACATAAATCTTTTAAAAAAAGAGAGAAATAACAATTTAGTAAGAGCTAATAAGTTGGAATCTATTTTTGAAAGAGAGAATTATGCTTTAATTTTTTAACCAATAAGCCAATCATGTAGCATATATATTATTTAATATTTGCCAATATATTTATCTTTTAGTGAGGTATGAATTTAAAATATAATTAAAAAATTTTCTTACATCAATCTCTCTCTCTCTTTAGAAAAATTATTATATATGGAATTCACACGCATGCGGACTTCATTACAACATGATTGTATTGGTTGTATTTTTGGGTTAACTTAATCATACAACACATACAACATTGTTGTACTGAAATTAGTTTACAGACATTATCCACACCTAATAATTCCTCCTCTTTTTGACCCCAAAAAATCACTCCCACCAGCTCAAAATCTTTTTGGGCGGTTTTCGATCTGATTTTAAGCTGAATTAAACTTGATTTGAAAGCGACTCAAATAATATTAATGAGGCTCGAAATTGACTCGTGGCTCTTTGTAATGATTTCGAGGAGCAAGGGATGTTATGAGGGAGTTGGTGATTTGAGGTCAGTTTTTGGGATCTGGGAAACATAGCTATTATGATCGTGGCTAGGTGCAGGAAAAGTGATGGCAACAGGGGCAAGCACTTAGTTTAATTTAGAAGGCCAATGCAAAGGAGGCTAGGCCCTAACAACTGTGACCAACATAGAGCTTGAATTGGCAAGGTTTTTTCATGTTGTTAACAAAACTACTTTCATTCTACATTAGAAAAAAGTTAACTAAATGCTAATTATTTTTGTTAACTTTTGTCTAATAATAACTGTTGTGATCACCATAAACTTGGTTTATTGAAAATAACAGGTCACATACCATCTAATTTGTATATATTTTGTGGATATTTTTTTTGACATAAAACTACTATGAAAAAGTAGTCTAAAAGGAAAAAAAATTAGCTATTTTTTTTCTAAAATGTTTAGTATTATCAACACGTACGAGATTCATTTAATCAATGACAAGGAGAAATAAACTAATGATAATCAGAAGACTTTTGACAAAGAAAAAAAAAAAGACTTAATTTTTATCTTATACAATAATAACTCATTTTTTAGAAATAAAAAATTGAGGTATCAAATGGGCAAATGTCTGATGGTAATTTTAAGCATTTCATTTTTTATCTAATTTATTAGAAATAATAAGTTGAGGCAGTCAAACGTGTAAATGCCCCATAGCTCAAATCTCCCAAATTCAAAAAAGAAAACATAAGAAAAAAACTAGAGTAACATAGTCTACACATACACACTTAATTATTTCTGATTTCCCTTCTTTTACCTTTGGATTTCTTAGCTCTTCATTATAGTACGAAACCCAATATTCTGATATTTCTTAATCGTTATTACATATATTTAAAAGTTACAATTTTATTTATAATGTTGTTTTGCTAGGATTTATTTTTACCCGGAACTATCACCTCATCTGCTACATTGGAATGGGCCATGTCTGAGCTCATTAAAAACCCGAACATCTTAAAAAAAGTTCAATTAGAGGTGAGAAATGTCTTCATTGGAAAAGAAATTATGGAGGAGAAAGCCAATAGCAAGCTTCCCTATTTGAATATGGTGATTAAAGAAACATTTAGACTACATCCTGCAGGACCGTTACTACTTCCTAGAGTTTGTCGCAACACAATAGAATTGGAGGGATACACAATACCTGCTGGAAGTCGGATTATGGTTAATGCATGGGCTATCATGAGGGAGCCAAAATGTTGGGTTGATTCAGAGACCTTCCGACCCGAGAGATTTGAAGAGGCTACATTTGATTTTAAAGGGTCTAACTTTGAGTATATTCCCTTTGGTGGAGGAATGAGGAGTTGTCCAGCTGTTACATTTGCAATAGCTGGCATAGAGTATTGGCTTGCACAATTACTCTTCCACTTTGATTGGGAGCTCCCTGGAGGACAGAGTCCCGAGGAATTGGATATGGAAGAAGTTTTTGGTTTGACGATATCTAGAAAAAATGATTTGCTCCTAGTTGCCACTCCATATAAGTAATCTTTCTTTTCCATTACAAAATAATACCAGATGTTCTTCTAAATAGATAAACGATATTGTAAAATGCCTACTAAATGTGTGTGGAGACATTTTATGCAAAATGTACTTTAATATTTTCGTGAAGAAACTTGTAGTTCATTTTCTTTTTAAGACATTGTTGCATTTTGGCATGTTGGACTTCTACTATTTGGAGGAAGTTTTCAGAAAAGAAGATATTCTATTAATTACTTCTTCTGTGACATACAGAAAACAAGCAATAAAAAGGTGTATAAACTAATTGGACAATATTTGCTGCATACTTTTCCTAATAAACTAGTGAAACCTTCATAAAAAATTGTCAATACACACACACACACACACACGTGTTTCGTGGCCTGTTGGTAGAGCAGCCTCGCTAAAGATCACAAGTCTTCTCAGGTCACAGGTTCAAATCCCCCGTTTTTAGAGTGCGGTACTCGAATATTTTACATACCTATGGATGACCGGGCTACCAGTTTTCTAAACAACTACCACATTCCAAACAACTACCACATTCCACTTCGACCATAATTTTTTTAATATTTATAGTTTTTATAATTTAAAAATATTTAATATAACCAGTTTTCTTTAGAAAATAGTAGCTATTATAAGGCTAGATGCCATTTTTTTAAAAGAACGGACGTCTTTAATACATACACCACTTTCAAGATATTAACTTTGTGTACAGAAATTCTATAACATATTTTAGCCCCAATTAAAACCTTTTCA
The DNA here is from genome assembly GCA_002079205.1 of Phalaenopsis hybrid cultivar. Classification (NCBI taxonomy): domain Eukaryota; kingdom Viridiplantae; phylum Streptophyta; class Magnoliopsida; order Asparagales; family Orchidaceae; genus Phalaenopsis; species Phalaenopsis hybrid cultivar. Next base: position 131,614 of record JXCR01095291.1, on the reverse strand, counting down.
ATTTCGTAATCAAAATTGCAATCTTATTATGATGAAATTAGAAGCACAATGATACAGCCACATGAAAAGATCTACGAACCATTGCTGGAGAGAATTATTTTCCAACTGAATTTAAAGACACACATCTTATGATTTGTTAATCAATATTAAAAATAATTATATTTCATAAATTTTATCTTTTAGCAAGAAACTTGACGCATTTTTTGATAAAAAAATTCAACTCAAATTAAATTCATATAAAGCCTTGATTTCAACAAGCTTATTGTCAAACTAATGGTCTTGACAAGATGGACCTAATGACATCAAATTTGGTCCAATCCGAGTCCAATCAAGCCTTAATTAAGTCATTGAACCATATTTGGGGGCTTCAAGTAATTAATTCGATGTTCAAATTAACCCCAAATTTCACATGCTTTTAATTAAATCGAGCTTCTCGATGATAGGAATCCAACGAGCTTATGATCAATCGATTCCAAGGTCATTATAGCATTCAAATTATTAAAAAATCGTGTATGATCAAGAAGAATTAATGTGGGTTGTTTGATCAGTTAGTTATGTGATTTTTAGTCGAAGAACAAAAATGCCCCTCCATTGAAGCCTATAAATGGATCTCATCTCTTCACTTGAGCCAAAGGATTCAAATTTCAGAGTTGTTCTGAACTAAAGACCCAATGATAAACTTCTGACCCATTTAGCTACCGATCATTGTCGATTACCACCCACCAACCGCTACCAGCTTCCCCTGATCGACGACATCGGTAAACCTTGTTGTGTAATTAAGTATCCCAAACGTGGTGCAATAAAGTACCTTAAACACAGTGTAATGAAGTGCCCCAAAAATAGTGCAAAGAAGTGTTGATACCGATTCTAGGTGCACTCACACTCTGAGATTTCACGAAGTGTAAGTGTCATATCAGTAATATCAGATGTTTTAGTCTGGAATGTCGATCCCACAGAAAATGAGGGAATTAGACTTAAAGAAAAGTTCTAGCCTGCTAGTTTTTGTTCTTAGCCTCGAAATTGAGATTAGGTTAAAGTTCTACAAACTACTCCTACTAAATTGAAACTAATTTAAATGTTAAATCCTATAGAAATCCTTCTTAACCTATTTGGATTGATGAATATCAAGTTATAAAGTTACCATCTCTTGTAATGATTCGAGTGGAGCATAGGAAATATAAAGTGTTAATTGTAAATTTGGCTAGAGACAAATAGGAGTAACTCTCTTCTTTACCCTCTCCTGTGTGCATAAAGAATAATTGTTAAACGACTTTAATTCAATGAATTCCATTTTGAACCCATCAAAGTCTATTTCCCTAACATTTCTATCTCCCTACAAAGTACTTGCACCATACCCTATAGTCCAATGTGATTAACCTAGCTGATTCTACCATAGCTCTCTTAAGTCATTATGAATCACAACACATTTTAACAATTCAATTGGCTATAATGAAAATTAAATGAAGTTCTGAAGGCTAATCGTCACATTAAATATTTAGAAATAATATTGAAAATATTTTACAATCCTATACATCCTACTCAAATATCACAAGGTAAGGAAAAAAGTACTACTCATAAAGCACAAAGAACATACCACAAAGCTTCATTGAAAACATGAGAATTCCACTAAATAATTGTGTACAAAGAAATACAATAAGTCAAATACACAACACTTATCTTTCTCTCATTTACTAAGCTCTAAGAAATGCTCACCAATGCTCTCTTGACTCCTTGCTACTGTCCTGAAGACTCCCCTCACTTTACAACTCAAATCCTCTCCAAATACCTCACATAAACCTATCTCCTTCAATCAATCAGCAAGACCTTCATCCCTATCACCTATCTCTCCAAATAGGCTATCAAGCATAGCATAAGAACCTCCCTTTGTTGTCTTAATAACTCCCCATGTCATCTACTCGAACTGCCCAAAATAGCTTACGTAGTTGCTGGTGCCTAGGTGCCTGTCTCTCTATTTGCATATCAAGGCTTGGGCACCTTGGTACCCATGGGTCTAGTGTCTAGGCACCACTGTTGCAGTACCTAAGCGCCAACCTCTCAGGTTTTCAGGCCGAGATTGGCACCTGACGCTTAGGTGCCTATCACCTATAAACTCCTTTGCTCCAAGTCTCATCCACATTGCTTCAAGTCACCACCACATTCCTTCACATCCAGCACGTGTTATACCTACAAGAAAAACATAAAAATTACCTTTCTTTAAAGTGCAATTTTATCCATAGAAAGGTGTAAAACATAAAGGAATTTAAGTGTTCTTTTCTATACATCAAAATCCCCCAAACTTAGAGTTTACTTGTTCTCAAGTAACACTATAATTTTAAAGCCAAATTAGCTAATTTTAGGGAGTGGGTTTCATAAGACCTCAACAATTTTGCTTCAAAAAATTCACGGTGATGAAAATAAAATAACTTCTGTAAACTAGTCTACTCCTTTGGTATAAGGAGCTTTGCATCTAACTAAGAAAATCTAATTTTGTTTTCTTACTTTCCAAAAGACATTATCATAAGTTAAATAAGGTACATTAGATGATAAGTATATAAAATATAAGCACTCCTTTAAAAATGTTTTCTAACGCTTTATAAACATAAGTAATCTTAGTAATGTACTAAAGCTTCAAATTTAAGAAGAATCTAGTGAAACCAATTTTTGATAAGGCTTCACTTCAAACTTCTCTTCACTTTATATTTTTCTTTTATATTTTTTCTTTCTTTAAGATGAATGTTTTCATCCTTAAACATACTTTATGAGGATTACTATCCAGATCAACCTTGTAATAGTTTAGAATTCCACTATCATATCGTTAAATCTAACACTCTACATTTCTTTTATTTTTAATTTTTCAAAAGGTTAGGAAGTATAAATTGAAAATATAATTTTATGGATGCTCAATAATTGTTAAGTATATATTTAATTGTGCCTAATTTAATAGTTATGTATTACTTTCTAAAAGTAAATAATCAAATCATTTTTCTGCATGCTGAATTGTAAAATTAGCTCAACACTAGATTAGCCTAGTTTACTTAGTGTTTAACATGTGTAAACTATGTTTTTCTTTATTCAAAATTGAAATAGATCTAAATTTCATGCCACAACTTTTAAATTGATTAAAAATGGTAATTCAAATTAATTTTACCTAGGACAAGTAAGTTTAAGCTTTAAAAATTTTTCTCTCCCCCTCAAACTTAATCTTTAAACATATTCAACAATGTAAAACATGAATATAAATGGGGAGTAAATATATATTTTCTATCACATGTGTCTTTTACCAAGATCAATAAGTATAAATATGAATAAACACATATGAAATAGCAAGTTAATCTAAACTAAACAAAATACTGAATAAAATTACACCAGAAAGACTAAATAGTATAACAAGAATAGAAAGAGTCCACAACACAATACAAACTGATCTAATAGAAATACATCAGTACAGTAGTAGGGGTTAAAAATATCTTCCACACAGTAGCATAGCAAGAAATAAAAAATATTATCCAGTAAAGTAGTCGTAGCTAAAAATAAAAAAAAAAGATCCAGTACAGTAGCAAAAGCGGATAATATAAATAACATCAAATATATCTACATGAAAGAAATAAAAACACTCCTCAATTTTCATCATCATCATCCTGATCATCATCTTCTTCTTCTTTATCTCCCTCTTTTTCTTCATCTTCCTCCTCATCTTCATCATCCTCCTCAGAATCCTTCATTGGGTTACTATACTTGCAAGGTCAGTAAGGAGGGTATATAGGAAACTCCACAAAGTTACCCCCTCTGATTCACTATTTTTTCCAATACATATCCAATTGAGCATCCTGGAAAACTAGCAAAGTGATCGTATTAGTATTTATGTTATCAATCCACGTGTGACATCTGATCTACTAGGTTGTATACCATCATATGAATAATAAATAAATAATCTTCCACTTTGTCCAATCTTTCTAACATAGAATCCAAACTAATGGAAGAAAGAGGTTGAGAATAGGAAGTAGATGGCTGAGAAGAAGAAGGTTGAGAAGAGCTGGCCCCATGCAAAATAATGGCATGCTTACTATATAAGTTCAAGTTAGTTTTGGAAATAGGCATTAGAGGATGAAGCTGCTCCTCCCAACTCCCAAAAGTAACACATGAATTTTGTTAAAGGGCAAAAATAGTGGAGAAATGTCTNTTACTTTCCAAAAGACATTATCATAAGTTAAATAAGGTACATTAGATGATAAGTATATAGAATATAAGCACTTCTTTAAAAAAATTTTCTAACACTTCATAAACATAAGTAACCTTAGTAATGTACTGAAGCTTCAAATTTAAGAAGAATCTAGTGAAACAAATTTTTTATTAGGCTTCACTTCAAACTTCTCTTCACTTTATATTTTTCTTTTATATTTTTTCTTTCTTTAAGATGAATTTTTTCAACCTTAAACATACTTTATGAGGATTACTATCTAGATCAGCCTTGTAATAGTTTAGAATTCCACTATCATATCGTTAAATCAAACACTCTATATTTCTTTTCTTTTTAATTTTTCAAAAGGTTAGGAAGTATAAATTGAAAATATAATTTTATGGATGCTCAATTCTTGTTAAGTATATATTTAATTGTGCCTAATTTAATAGTTATGTAATACTTTCTAAAAGTAAATAATCAAATCATTTTTCTGCACGCTGAATTGTAAAATTAGCTCAACACTAGATTAGCCTAGTTTACTTAGTGTTTAACATGTGTAAACTATGTTTTTCTTTATTCAAAATTGAAATAGATCTAAATTTCATGCCACAACTTTTAAATTGATTAAAAATGGTAATTCAAATTAATTTTACGCAGCACAAGTAAGTTTAAGCTTTAAAAATTTTTCTCTCCCCTTCAAACTTAATCTTTAAACATATTCAACAATGTAAAACATGAATATAAATGAGGAGTAAATAAATATTTTCCATCACATGTGTCTTTTACCAAGATCAATAAGTATAAATATGAATAAACACATGAAATAACAAGTAAATCTAAACTAAACAAAATACTAAATAAAATTACACCAAAAAGACTAAATAGTATAACAAGAATATAAAGAGTCCACAACACAATACAAACTGATCTAATAGAAATACATCGGTACAGTAGTAGGGATTAAAAATATCTTCCACACAGTACCATAGCAGGAAATAAAAAATAATATCCAGTAAAGTAGTCGTAGCTGAAAATAAAAAAAAGATCCATTACAGTAGCAAAAGCGGATAATATAAATAACATCCNTTTTCTATCACATGTGTCTTTTACCAAGATCAATAAGTATAAATATGAATAAACACATATGAAATAGCAAGTAAATCTAAACTAAACAAAATACTGAATAAAATTACACCAGAAAGAGTCCACAACACAATACAAAATGATCTAATAGAAATACATCAGTACAGTAGTAGGGGTTAAGAATATCTTCCACACAGTAGCATAGCAGGAAATAAAAAGTAATATCCAGTAAAGTAGCCATAGTTGAAAATAAAAAAAAAAGATCCAGTACAGTAGCAAAAACGGATAATATAAATAACATCAAATATATCTACATGAAAGAAATTAAAACACTCCTCAATTTTCATCATCATCATCCTGATCATCGTCTTCTTCTTCTTTATCTCCCTCTTTTTCTTCATCTTCCTCCTCATCTTCATCGTCCTCCTCAGAATCCTTCATTGGGTTACTATACTTGCAAGGCCAGTAAGGAGGGTATATAGGAAACTCCACTAAGTTACCCCCTCTGATTCACTATTTTTTCCAATACATCTCCAACTGAGCATCCTGGAAAACTAGCAAAGTGATCGTATTAGTATTATGTTATCAATCCATGTGTGACATCTGATCTACTATGTTGTATACCATCATATGAATAAAAAATAAATAATCCTCCACTTTGTCCAATCTTTCTAACATAGAAGCCAAACTAATGGAAGAAAAAGGTTGAGAGTAGGAAGTAGATGGCTGAGAAGAAGAAGGTTGAGAAGAGCTGGCCCCATACAAAATAATGGCATGCCTACTATATAAGTTCAAGTTAGTTTTGGAAATAGGCATTAGAGGATGAAGCTGCTCCTCCCAACTCCCAAAAGTAACACATATATTTTGTTAAAGGGCAAAAATAATGGAGAAATGTCCAAACCCTAGAGTGGATCCTTCCTTCATAGCATTTAAGATTTAGTAATAGATGAGAGCACCAATATCAATAGTTTTTATATTCTGAAAGCAAAAATTGAGAGAGACACTTTCTCTAGTAACTTAAATTAAATTAATGGAGGGAAGAAGCATGGTAGAAATAAAGTAGTGCTAAGCCTTAGAAGGTGCACAACGAAGGAAAATTCACCTTACGATCATTCCTTACCTTCTAAGCATATTTTTCATGAGTTCGGAATATGATGATCTCATCCAAATGAGAGTTTGTAAGAATGAACTTGGTGTAATAACTCCTCGAGATATTTCTCAGTCAAAATAATGCATTAATCCAAGATGGAGAGAGGTCCACCTGCTTCTCTCCTACATAAACTCAGTCATAAGAGGCATCAAGTAGAGTAGCTTATGGTGACGCTCGTCGCGGGCTTCTGCCTCTCTTCATTTTTTTAGTTGCTTGACGTCGCCATTGTTGTTGAGGAGTTGCCAGTTTATTTTTGGTTATGTTGCCCCTCTTTGAATAATTATCCATTTCAGGTCATCCAGATGAACTAAATTATGAGAAATCAGAGGACTGAGGTAGGGAATAATGGGAACAAACAAAAAAAAGTGCATGGGAAGCATTCATAAGGTAAATTTTCACATTGATTGCTCCAATACATAAACCTAAAGTGAGATCACTTTGGTATGCTTTGAGGACACAACTACGGAAGAAACCTTATTAAAGCTAATTGCCAAAGACTTTAGGTTTATGTAGCAGGTCTAAGGTTTGCATCCTTCTATAAGAAAAAGTCCTTATAGTTAATTACATCTTAATTAGTCAAGAATACTCAAGAAAACTTCATATTGAGATTAAAATTTGTTCTTACAATGTTTAAGTGTCATTTTCAAGGAAAGGAATGTCAAAATCCTATACTAAAGGTAGCAGATTCCTAAAGATTATGAACAATCCTGAAGTTTTTTTTTTGTCGTTAATGTTTTAATTGAGGTTCATCCTTCTACTATGAATTTTAAATGTCCATCCCTGCAAAATAGAGTCAGCACACCCTAATAACATGCAAAAAAAATCTAGGGTGTCGTCCACCTTTTGTCTTCAATAGCCATACAAAACAAATTCAGCTTAGTTTATTTGTTACTTTTTAAAATTTTAGGCAGCCCGATCAAGATGTCCATGACTTTGTCGTCCCGGGTTCGTCAGGTTCCTTAATCTACTTAGTCAAAAATTTTTTAGGGTGGAAATTTTTTTCGAGGGTAGAAAATATTTAGCCAAAAATTTTTGTGATAGTTCTCCCCAAGTTATGCTAGATCTAGGTGTTAATGAATTTAACCAAGCTTTAGCTTTATCCCTTAATGAAAAAGAAAAAATTCCCATCATATTTAAAAGTAGCACATATTTCAAGAAAACTAGCAAGATGTAAGTTAGGATCTTCAATAGGTGTTCCTCCAAACTGATTTTTTTGTATCATTTGGATAATAGCAGGTTTATGTTCAAATGAATTTGCAGCAACATCAAGATTTTGAGTAGGCAAGCGAAGTTTATCTGTTGTAGGATAAGCATAATCTTTTAAAGGCCATTGTCGATTTTCATTTATTTTTTTATCTAAGTTATTCGTCATTTCATTCAAATTTATAATCTCTTTTTGTTGTTTTCAAACTTTTCTAATAGTGCGTTCTAATTCCGAATCTTAAGGTACTAAACCTTCAGATCCAATACTACGCATAAACAAATATAATAAGCAAAGTAAGATTTTTATAAAAGTACACTTAAAAAAGTATTTAATAATAATTTTTATTATTATTTTTGATTTTTTTAATAATTTTATCACTAAATTTCCTAATTTATCAAATCTATGTAATTTATCGTTACCTTCCTCAACAACGACGCCAAAAACTTGATCCCCGAAAATTATAGATATGTAAAATTAATAAAGTTGACTCCGCTTTGCAATGACACCAAAAATTTGGTTGGTTATTTATGAATAAGAAATTAAAGCAACTTATGTTAGGATTCTACGCAAATATACATATCGTTCTCAAGTAATACAAAATTTTTTGTTTAAGCCCCAAATATTGATCCCACGAGGAAGGTTTAAATTCAATATGGTAATCTAAATTAGGAAATTCACAGTAATGAAGAAAATGTACTATACTAATTTTGAATATTTAAGGTGCTATCAGAATTAAATTAGCAACTACTAGCAAGACTATAAAGTAAAGTTAAACTATAAGTACCAAACTATGTTTTTGTGATGAAGTTATCAAATATGAGAAAATATTTTTCCCACTACAATGAGTTTTTTGTTAAATGAGAGAGATAAATTATTTGAATTTGTGTTGTGTCAAATAGGAGCAATTTTAATTATTTACCATTAGTCAAGTGTTATAGAGAATTGTCGACTAATCTCAGGTTTAGTCTGTAAATCCATGGTTAAGTTGGGAGTATATTGGCTCTCACTCTAGAGCTCCCACTTCCCTTCCTCTGAAGCCTAACTCTCGCTTTAGTACTTAAACAATAAGACCAAATTGGGAATTTTAGTCTGTCACCCTAAAATCTTCAATTCTTTGCTCAATAATATATATATTTCTCTATTTATGTGCATTCAATTCTATGAACGAAACACTCCTTCATAAAATTGAATGTGATTCTCACTTTGTTATAGAACTTATACTCCATTTCCCAGATAATATGTTTCACAACAGATTTTAACATTTCAATTGGTCAGATCATAAAGTAAATTAAGAATGGAGTGGAAAAATCATTACAATTTATTTTATATTTTAAAATTGGCACATCCAAACTATCTTTTCATTTTAACATTTCTCAAAGTAGAGAGAAAGATAAAGAAAACTACTTATACCTCATGAGGAAGATATGACAAATTACAAAATTCATAAATAAAAAAAAGTTTATACAACAATAATAAACAAACACCACTTATTTGTAACTCTCCCTCTAGGCNAATGGAGGGAAGAAGCATGGTAGAAATAAAGTAGTGCTAAGCCTTAGAAGGTGCACAACGAAGGAAAATTCATCTTATGATCATTCCTTACCATCTAAGCATTCCTAAAGGTTATGAACAATCCTGGAGGTTCATCCTTCTACTCTAAATTTTAAATGTCCATCCCTGCAAAATAGAGTCAGCACACCCTAATAACATGTAAAGAAAATCTAGGGTGTCGTCCACCTTTTGTCTTCAACAGTCATACAAAACAAAGTCAGCTTAGTTTATTTGTTACTTTTAAAATTTTTAGACAACCCGATCAAGATGTACATGGCTCTGTCGTCCCGGGTTCGTCGGGTTCCTTAATCTACTTAGTCAAAAAAATTTTAGGGTGGAAAATTTTTTTGAGGGTAGAAAATATTTAGCCAAAACTTTTTGTGATAGTTCTCCCCAAGTTATGATAGATCTAGGTGTTAATGAATTTAACCAAACTTTAACTTTATCCCTTAATGAAAAAGAAAAAATTCTAAGCCTAACAACATCATTAGACACCCCATCATTTTATCCCTTAATGAAAAAGGAAAAATTCTAAGCCTAACAACATCATTAGACACTCCATCATGTTAAATGTAGCACAAATTTCAAGAAAACTAGCAAGATGTAAGTTAGGATCTTCAGTAGGTGTTCCTCCAAACTGATTTTTTTTGTACCATTTGGATAATAGCAGGTTTAATTTCAAATGAATTTGCAGCAACATCAGGATTTTGAATAATCAAGCGAAGTTTATCTGCTGTAGGAAAAGCATAATCTTTTAAAGGTCATTGTCGATTTTCATTTATTTTTTTATTCAAGTTATTCGCCATTTTATTCAAATTTATTATCTCTTATTGTTGTTTTCAAATTTTTCTAATAGTGCGTTCTAATTCCGAATCGTAAGGTACTAAACCTTCAGATCCAATACTACACATAAACAAATAAATAAGCAAAGTAAGATTTTTATAAAAGTACACTTAAAAAAGTATTTAACAAATAATTTTTTTATAATTTTTGATTTTTTTAATAATTTTATCACTAAATTTCCTAATTTATCAAATTTATGTAATTTATCGTTACCTTCCTCGACAACGACGCCAAAAACTTGATCCCCGAAAATTATAGATATGTAAAATTAATAAAGTTGACTCCGCTTTGCAATGATACCAAAAATTTGGTTCATTATTTATGAATAAGAAATAAAAGCAATTTATGTTAGGATTCTACGCAAATATACATATCGTTATCAAGTAATACAAAACTTTTTCTTAAGCCCCAAATATTGATCCCATGAGGAAAGTTTAAATTTAATATGGTAATCTAAATTAGGAAATTCACAGAAATAAGAAAATGTACTATACTAATTTTGAATATTTAAGGTGCTATCATAATTAAATTAGCAACTACTAGTAAGACTATAAAGTAAAGTTAAACTATAAGTACCAAACTATATTTTTGTGATGAAGTTATCAAATATGAGAAAACTTCCCACTACAATGAGTTTTTTGTTAAATGAGAGAGATAAATAGTTTGAATTTGTGTTGTGCCAAATAGAAGCAATTTTAATTCTTTACCATTAGTCAAGTGTTAGAGAGAATCGTCGACTAATCTCAGGTTTAGTCTGTAAATTCATGGTTAGGCTGAGAGTATATTGGCTCTCACTCTAGAGCTCCCACTTCCCTTCCCCTGAAGGCTAACTCTCGCTTTAGTACTTAAACACTAAGACCAAATTGGGGATTTTAGTCTGTCACCCTAAAATCTTCAATTCTTTGCCCAGTAATATATATATTTCTCTATTTATGTGCACCCAATTCTATGAACGAAACACTCCTTCCTAAAATTGAATGTGATTCTCACTTTGTTATAGAACTCATACTCCATTTCCCAGATAATATGTTTCACAATAGATTTTAACATTTCAATTGGTCAGATCATAAAGTAAATTAAGAACAGAGTGGAAAAATCATCACAATTTATTTTGTATTTTAAAATTGGCGCATCCAAACTATCTTTTCATTTTAACATTTCTCAAAGTGGGGAGAAAGATAAAGAAAACTACTTATACCTCATGAGGAAGATATGAAAAATTAAAATTTTCATAAATAAAAGAAATTTTATACAACAATAATAAACAAACACCATTTATCTGTAACTCTCTCTCTAGGTCAATTCCTTGTAGCCTCTCTTGAACTCTTTCTCTCTTTACAACACTTTTGACTTTCTCTTTAAAGATGTAAGGAAGAAGAAATCTTTTACTTCTCTTCCTCTTAAACAACTCCTAAGNCCAATTCCTTGTAGCCTCTCTTGAACTCTTTCTCTCTTTACAACACTTTTGACTTTCTCTTTAAAGATGTAATGAAGAAGAAATCTTTTACTTCTCTTCCTCCCAAACAACTCCTAAGAAAAGTCACTCTTAGACTCACCACACTAGACAATAGAACACTCAAGTAAACTCAATTACACCCTAGCCCCCTCTAACCACCACTTTTTCTTATCAATTTTTGCTCTAAATAAAGCATAATGTTGGTTTTCCAAGAGGTGCCTCCAATAACTCTTCAAAAAGCATCCAAGTTTGTCGAATTTTCTAAAATTTTGCCCAGCAACGAATTTGGCGTCGTCGGCGCCCGTGGTCTGAACTCACTTCTGTGCACTCTGTTAAATGGTGTCTTCAGAGCCCAGTCTGGGGTCGTCGATGCTGATAAGGTTCTGGACTCCTGTTTCATGCTGGCACCATTGGCGACCTTGCTGGCGCTGTCAGCGCTGAGTATCTTTTCCAAAACGCAATTTTGACTCCAAATTCCATCATTTTTGCTTCATTTCTGTTTCAAGTCCTAAAAATCATCAACCTGTAATAAAATATGAAAAATATCTTCATTTAATGTGCAATATCACCAAAAATGAGTATAAAATATAGTTCTAAAAATACATACATTTTTAGTGCATCACCAACTAATGAGACAACAAATCCCTAATATGACTTATGTGGTTCACTACTATTGTATCTTCCAACTACAACATTTATGGTCAACAGACATTGTCGTAACTCCCTGTAATGAGCTAAATGGCCAACTACTACTAGAACTTATAACTATGTCCTATTTACTGCATCTCTCTATTATGACATATGTGACCACTTAAAACTGTAGCTTGCTACAACGACTTACATGGTCAACCACTCTCATTACAACCTTCCACTATGGACTTTATGGCCAACCAATGCTCTCACAACAACTAGGTATGGTTGCCTCTCAGTCATTCTGACTCTACTAGAACTACCAACGATAATCAATGTGACAATTATAGCCTATCAAACTAACTGGCATTACAGTTTCCAACTACGCCCTACTATAGTTTCTCAATGAAGTCTCTATAGTTAACTGATGCTCTTACAACTATCAACTGATAGTTACTTACAATACTTTACACTATGTCCTTCATGGCACACTGACACTCTTGTAGCTAATGATTATGACCAATGTGGCTAATTACTACCCTAACTTCCCACAATAGCCTTTGTGCCCAACTAATGCTACTACAACTATCAACCATAACCTATGTGACCAATTATGGCTATGTGGCCCACGACAAAAGCATCTTTCCGAGGTCAACTAACATTATTATAGTTTTCAACTAGGGTCTCACCGATCAACTGATGCTATTGTAGCCACTAACAACAAACCTTTGTAAGAACTAATTATGGTTTTTGTAGCTCACATTTATTATTATCTCCAAGAACTATATTTGTTATAGCCCAATTATTAATATTTGATTTGGATGACAATTACGCACTTATACTTATAAGCACTATAAAACTGTTCTCTCTATATTGAGAGTAGTGTGAATTCATCTACTTACAATCATATAACATGTTAATTTGATTGGGCTAGGTCTCATAATATTTCTTCTTTCCAAGATTTTTCCATGCAAAAAATTTTGGGGGCTCGTCTTACTACAATTTTTTTACTATGTATGTGTTTGATTTTTATGCAATGCCGAGTCATTAAATTATCACTCTACTATTAGGAATCTTCCGGCACACAATAATTTGGTTCCCTCCAAGGAAATGCAGTCTCGTGTGTAGAAGTTTACAATAATTCAATGGTTAGTAAATGTTGTATACGAGCTTCTCACTATAATATTCACCATTCTAAGATACGATCTTAAAATTTAGGATGCCAAGCCTCTCCATTAGTTCCCAATAATACACTTCACCTAGCTAAGAAACGAACTTCCATAATAATGGAGGAATCTTAAAATGAGATTTTTGAACTTTTTTGGGAGGCTCAACAAACAAAGGAAGGGTGTACTAGAGAGGTGCAACTACCTTAAAATCATTTAATTATAGGTACACAGTTAGCATCCTCTCCATAGATTAAAGTTTCTCCTTGGGAAACTAACCTCTTGGATATTGTTAACTCTACACATCCATCATGTATAGCCAATTCTAGTATCAAAACTCCAACACATGTGGAAAATATAGCTCAAATTCATGTAACTTGTGACAAATTACAACATCTACTTTAAAGAGAATTCTCTTCAAGAGACAGAAGTCATTCCTTAGCTAGACTCCATTCTTAAATATCTTCTTTGTTGGTTGTGATCATCCTTCAACATTCTATTATAATAAGGTTCAAGCTCTTAAGTATTTTTTTCTTATGATGGGACCTTTCACCATTATAAATATATTGATAATTATACATATTAAACTTCTTACATGTTCCATTCTATTATTCTTAAAAGTCCAAGCTCATAGTTAGTATTTATGCACTCCCATAGGAAAAATTATTACAATTGTTGAACTTGCATAATTATTTGTGGAGCAATTCATTATAAATTAAAGGATTATCAATTACTCTCTCAACCTTTTGGATTCATTGAAGTACAAAAAAGTAACTACAAGCTATTTTTTGAAGCATTCTACATTGAGAGGGCAACCTTCCCTATAGTTTTAAAAAGTCATTCACATTAACTTCNAATTCATGTAACTTGTGACAAATTACAACATCTAGTTTAAAGAGAATTCTCTTCAAGAGATAGAAGTCATTCTTTAGCTAGACTCCATTCTTAAGTATCTTCTTTGTTGGTTGTGATCATCCTTCAACACTCTGTTATAATAAGGTTCAAGCTTTTAAGTATTTTTTTCTTATGATGGGACCTTTGACCATTATAAATATATTGATAATTATACATATTAAGCTTCTCACACGCTCCATTCTACTATTCTTAAAAGTCCAAGCTCATAGTTAGTTTTTATGCACTCCCATAGGAAAAATTATTACAATTGTCGAACTTGCATAATTATTTGTGGAGCAATTCATTATAAATTAAAGGATTATCAATTAATTCTCTCAACCTTTTGGATTCATTGAAGTACAAAAAAGTAACTACAAGCTAATTTTTGAAGCATTCTATATTGAGAGGGCAACCTTCTCTCTAGTCTTAAAAAGTCGTTCACATTAACTTCCCAAGTGTGATTGTTGTGGGGTAGTCTTCTTGCATGCCATTCAGACCTTAAATCTATGGGCACTACTTTTTGGTCCGTGGGATGCGGAGTACTTATTTCAACATTTCAAAATGATAATAAGATTAACCACTTACTAGAGATCTCCAACTCTCGATCGAAACTAATTGGAGCTAAGATGAGTGGAGAACTATCCCTGTTTTTTTTTTTCTTGGTTAGTGTATATTTGTATTTATATATCAAATATTGCAACTTTGCATTTTTACATTTACATCTCAAATTTTTTAAGCTTCAGTCAAACAAAGTAAAATAATAATAATAATAAAATATTAATATCAAGTCGTCAAGTGTCCCGCTGAAGGGGCAAAATCACCAAAAGTTGAATTTAAAATTTGTTTTTTCAAATACCAATTTAAATAATAATAATAATAATAATAATAATAATAATAATAATAATAAATGATATTTTAAAACTTTGTTCCTTTTTTATACAAAAATCTATAATCAATTAAATGTATTAATTAAAAAAATTAATATATTAAACTCTATATGAATAAATATTTTAATATAAAAAGTAATATTTATATCACACCCCCTATCTTTAATATTCTACAGTTGTGTGATCAGGAACATCAAAAAAGTTCATTGTTCGCGAGCACTATGCTCTGCTTGCTAAACAAACAAGCTAAATACGAACAATTTTTTTCCCTTGAGATATTAACGAGCGGAGAACAAAAAATAACTATTTTTTAACGAGCCAGCCCTATACTTGGTCGAGCTTGGCTCGTTTACAGCTTTAATCAAAGGTTGGGGCTAAGTAAGATGACTTATAATGCATGTATGGCTTCATTTGCTTCAGCAAAGCAAAGTTGTCATGATAGATAGTTTTTCATACAAAATGATAGAAGGTTAAATTTTTAAAATGACTTTTTTATTTTCAAATTAACTTTCAAAACAAAAAATTTTTAAATNTATATATATATATATTTACAAATCATCCAACTCTAATTTTTAAGTGCTTTTTATTGTGGATAAAAAAAAATTTGTAAATAAAATTGCTAAAGATGGATTGATTATAATACAAAAATATTTGTGGATAGAGAAAATTATAAATTTGACTTGTCAAGATTTTTGTTTTCAAAATTTTCAAGTGTTCAGAAATTAGGGCGAAAAAAAACAGTAATTGACACAAATTCTGAAGAATACACAGAGATTTAACAAGGTTCGGCAAAGATGCCTACGTCCTAGGGAGCAGAGCAGCGACTTTCTTTTCAATATTCAGAAAAAAGTATATAATACATAATTCATATTCTCACCCATGGTTACAAACATGACATATATATGTAACCTTATAGTACAATATGTAATTACTTAAATTACCTCTATACCAAACCGCGCGGTGTTGCTCCCTCACCCCCAACCCACATAATGAAATGCTCCGATTGGACAGATCCTTCTGCTCCACTATGCTCGTGGGCTTCGCTCCACTCCAGCATCTGTCCCATTTATGGTATATGAGTCATACATAATAAATCTCCATCTTGGTGAATATTCAGTTCCTCAGGAGAAATATTTCATGAAATTTCTTATGCAATAATGTGGGTTGGGCGACCACGCCGTCTAACAATTGCAAAAATTCAACAAGTTCAAGCGATGCAAGAACTTGTTGATAGTGCTGGCTTGATTAACATATCTGCTGCATTTTCATCGTATGATTCAACAGAGTTAACTCCACCTACAACTGTACTCCCCAACCGTTCATAATATTAGCTGCAGTTAACTTTCATTTCATCACAGTCAGTGCACCTTTAACAATTCTGATGGTTTCCCTATCTCCACCTGCCTTAAGATTAAAATCATTTTAATGTAAAGTGCCCAAGGAAATTAATTTTTTCTTCAAATCTGGAATATGTCTGACCTCACAAAATGCTAATAGTGTCATCATACATCTTAATTCTAACTTCCCTAATACCAACAATATTGCAGCATCTATCATCACCTAAATAGACTAAGCCAGAATTAGCTAAGTTGTATGAAGTAAACCACTCTCTATTAAGTGTTATGTGATAAGTGCATCCTGAATCAAAAATCCATGCATCCATGAACTGAGTTGATGAAACTGAAAGCATATCACCATCATTGCCATCTGAATTGTCACTCTGCCCTGCAATTACAAACTTGGATGATGCATCACATTTCTTCTAAGTCTACTTCTTAAGCTTTGGACAATCACTCTTCATATGACCTGACTCCTTGCACTTGTAGCAATGAATCGTCTTTTTGCCTATGGAATTTCACCTTTCAAAGCTCTCCTTCTCCTGTTTTCTTCCTCGATCCTGATTACCCTTAAAATATAAATTGTCTCTATGAGAGCTTTCCCCTGCATTCTGCTTCCGCTGGTTGTGAGCTAATAATGCTGCAGGTAATCTCATCAACTTTGATAGTTTCTTTCTCATATGTCAGAATAATTACCAGGTGTTCATAGGATGAAGACATAAAACACAACTGAATCATTGCTCAGTCTTCATGCTCAATACTCACATCAAGCCTTGATAAATCCATGATTACTTGATTGAAGTCATTCATATGCTGCACCAGATCAGAACCTTCTTGCATCTTCAGCCCTTACATATTTTTGCTTCAGATACAATTTATTTGTCAGAGATTTGGACATAATCTAAGTTTCTATTTTCATACCTCCCCTGAAGATTTCAGATTCATCACGTGATACATAACCTCATCTGCCAGACATATGTGCATGGTTGTTGCTGCTCATTGTTGCTATTCTTCCCAATTTTCATCTTCCATTGCATATGGTTTTGCTGCTCGCAAAGCTTTCAAGATTTCCTGTTGAGCCAACAAATCTTTCACCATTGTTTGCAACAATCCGAAGTTATCAGTTCCATCGAACTTCACCATCTCAAATTTTGTACCATAAATTGTCATCTGAAATTGATCCTGCGACGAACTCCTCTACAAATTCATCTGTTGAATTTTCAAATTGCTCGAGCCAGAAATTGTACTCACTTTGATCATGCCACAAGTCTTTTAAATAATTCCTTAATTAAGATTCTCTTAATTAAGTTTTCCAGAAAAATGACTTTTCCTTAATTAAATTTTCTTTAATTAAACTTTCCCTGAAATCATTTTTCCTTAAACTTTCAAGAAAAGCTTCGCCTCCGCTTTTTAGAAATGTTTATTTTTCCTTCCAAAAAAGCTCCGTTTTCGCTTTCTTTCCAAAAAAGTTTCGCCTCCGCTTTCCTTCCAGAAAGTAATATTTCCTTTCCTGAGTGCAACATCAAATTCTCATTCCTTGCTTTTCCTGAGTCCTGGAATATCTCTGGAATATCTTCACGCTAAATTTCGTTTTCCGCAGACTTTCTTTTTTAGCGTGAATTTCCTTATTTGCCTTTGTCAGTACTGTCGCGATCCGTCTTGGTCAGGTCGCGAACTTCCTAAAGCCGTCGATCTCGACTTCTTGTAGCGAGAAGCCTTGCCGCGGCTCATAATCCTTCACAAGAACTCTTCCTCCCGCCTCCTCCGGGAACTGTGCGATCGTGAACCCTCGCGACTCCTGCCTTTTCTCTCCTTGCCGCTCCGCGAACCACACGACACCTACAACGATTCGCCTCTGTCGTAATTCGAACTGCCGACGTCCGATTCACCGAAGCTGCCTGCTGACGAATCCGTCGAACCTTCGAAGCTCGCTTCGTCTTCGAGCTTCCTTTGCCCGAAACGGACGCCATAGTCGCCAGACTCCTTTGCCAAACTTTTCTCTATTCCTGCGCCGCCGAATTTTTTCTTTGTTGCCCTAGAACCTCACTCTGATACCACTTGTTGAGAAATTAGAGCGAAGAAAAATATGAATCGACACAAATCCAGAAGAACACAAAAATTTAACGAGGTTCGACAAAGATGCCTACGTCCTCGGGAATAGAGCGGCATCATTCTTTCCAATAATCATAAAAGAGTACAAATCACAAAATTCAAAATCTCACCTAAGGTTACAAACATAACATATATATAACCTTATAGCACATTATGTGATTACTTAAATTACCACTGCACCAAACTGTACGGTGTTGCCCCCGCACTCTCAATCCACATAATAAAACTCCTCCGATTTGACAGATCTTTCTGCTCCACTCCGCTCATGGGCTCCTCTCTAGTCTAACATTTGTCTCATTTATGATACATTGCCATACCTAACATCCAGGATTTATTTTAGAATAAGTTGAATTAAATAGAAAGAGGTATATGCACTCACGCATAAAGAAGTTTTGACAAGCCTGAACAGATGAGAATATAACAAAAGCTGCCTAATTATTTTTCAAATCAAACTTAATTAATAAGAAATAATAAAAAGCATATGGCCGTAATGATTGAGGATGGCAATTGTGCGGGAGTTTTCCAGCTGGCACTCTGTTGTCAACATCTCCTATTTATTTATTTTTTTCTGCGATAAGACAAAAATGCTGCCAAGTAGCCAAACGACAAAGTCGCAATCACCGATTATAAAAATATTTTAAATATTAATTTTAAAAAAAATACTTCTGTCGGTCTATAAATTTTACCACGTAGAAAATAAAGGCAAATTAATGGACATTTTTAAGGGATAACATTTAAATATGAAATTAAATGTTAAATTAGAAAAGTGATATAGCTGCAGCGTAAAAATACTATTTTTAACGTTTTGAAAATGTATAAATTGTCAAAATATAGTTTACCTAAATATGTCGGATGTGTTTTCAAAATATCACCGTTCCGAATAAGCTGCCCCAAATGGACCATTCATATAACTTTTAAACTTATTAATTTTTTTATTTGGTTTCTTACTTCTTAAAGTTATTAATTTGAAAGATGAAATGCAACGAATTTGTCCCAATGCAATAGATAGTTAAAATAAAACATAAATATATTATTTTGTTCTTCATATTATAAAAAAAAAATGCACACAATGGAAAAAATCTTAGAGTTAACGTTGAAATATGAGAAATTTTCTTACAAATTTAATAAAAATGACTTTTTAAAATTATTTCATAGATATTAATTGAATAAAAACTTACTATGTTTTAAACTTTTTTAATCATACAAATATATTCCCATTTTTACAAATACTGTATAGCTTGGCAAAATTTTTAATTGTTGTTAGTTTTTATTAAGATTTATATGACATTAATATATATTTATATCATAATATTTGGGTCTTTGTATTTCATGATTTCCTAAGTTATAAAAATGTATTATAAAGATGAAAAGTCTACCTGCACGTAAATAAGCTGGAAAGAAACATATTATTAAATTGTTCAAGCTTTTAAAGTTACATCTTTACATTTTTAGTGACAACTTTATTTTATATTGAAAGACATGAGTTTATAAGATAGCGTGGGCTTTAGCACACGGGTTTTTCACCTTGTGACTGTCATTTTATTTTAGGCACTTAAAAATTCTTTGAAAAAAATTATTAATATTTGTTGTAACCGATTTAGAGATCAAACTGACCAGTTTTTACTGGTTTCTGGTCGGTTCGAACTAATTTCATCAGGTTCGATGCAGGGGAGCTCATTAAGCCAACCTGAAACATATAATTCGGTATGATTTTCTAAATCATGGTCAAAAGAGCTCATTGTTCGCGAGCAACTTGTTCTGCTAGGGAAATAATCGAGCCGAATATGAACAAACTTTTTTGCACAAGGAAATTTAATGAACCGACCATGAACAACAGTATTTTTAAAGAGTCGACCATGGGCTTGCTCGAACTCGACTCGTTTACACCCCAATCAAAGGCGGGGGCCTAAGTAAGGTGGCTTATAATCCACATAAAGCTCCACTTGTATCATCAAGGTGACTTATAATGCAAGTACAGCTTCCTTGGCATCATAAAAACAAAGTTGCCATGATAGACAATTTTTCATACAATATATAAAAGGTTTAAATTTTAGAATGATATTTGAAAAAAGTTTTCTTAGTCAATAAAAATCGTCCCAACAGAGACGATTTTATCATTTCAGCGGCACAACTCTGGTGAGGACTAGATAATTTTTTTAAAAAAAACTTTATCATTATAAATTTCTTATAATCTTCGCCTTTGTTTTTGAAAGTTTATATAAATTTTCTTTAAATAATTTTATTTATTTATTTAGGTACAACTTTCTTATTTTGATTGTGTTGTCAACATCTCCCAGCTTGGATTGTGTTGTCAACATCTACTTGTTTCTTCTGTTTTGGTAATTAAAAATAAAGAATATTACTAAGTAGCATTATTTTTTTAAATGTCTATCTACAGAAAAAATATTACCTCAGGAGTACTGATGCATCAGTACTTCAATGAGGAGGTGCCACGTTTGTAATGATCCCACCAAAATGTCACGTGGCACCTCCTCATTGGATTACTGATGCATCAGTACTTCTGAGGTAATATTTTTTCCTATCTACAACAACGTTTTAGGTGCGATTTTATAAGTTTTGTCATGATAAAAAAAAGGTAAATCAGTGGTCATTTTCTAAGGAATAACTCCAAATATGAAATCAATTATTAAACTAAGTCGTATAGCTTTTAAAATTATTAAACTCTTTACTTGGTCTGAAATTTCTGTTTTTCATGTTTAGTATTCTTTCTTAAATTTATTGTTTTGAATGATGAAATGAAAATTTTTAATAAGAAAAAACAGAAGACTATTATTTCTCATTAATTTGGCGATGCAAGAAATAATTAAAATAAAATATAAATTTATTATTGTTTTTTTCTTATTAAAAAATAAAGCAAACAAATGAAAAATCTTGAAAGAGTTGAGGTTGAATTATGAGAAATTTTTTTACAAATTATGATGCACGCTATCAGATTACGTCTTAACATGATATGAAGATTTAACATATGAAAAGGAAAGTAGAATCCAAGTCTTCATTAAATTGAAATCTATCCCATTTCGTCCGTCTCTCCCCGTTCCGTCTGTTATGCGGCGTAATCCAGACTTATCAAATTCAAATAGGAGGTGGATTACACGAATTTACATCATCATTTTTGGACTGCTCCATCTTCTTGTCGAGTTGACTGAAATTCGTAGATTTGATAAATCCAATTAATGTAAATATTATGTTGCAACCAAACATTGCCTTAGTTACACCTTTACTTTATAGTGAAAGACATGGGAGTATGGGATAGCTACGACAATAGCACTGGAGCTTCCACCTTGTGTCTATGTCACCTTATCTTGGGCTTTTAAAACTCCTTTAAGAAATTATTAAAATTTGTTGTAGTTGGTTTAACGGTCAAATCGATCGATGTTTTTCGTTTTCAGACCGGTTCGAACCGGTTACACTTGGTTCAATGCAGGAGTGGTTATTAATTCAATCCAAACTGGGCCACAGATCGGTTCACAATCGAACCAGCTGGTTAGGTATAGTTTTCAAATCCATGATCAAAAGAACTCGCTGTTGGCAAACAACATGTTCAGCTCGCTAAACAAACGAGTCGAACACAAACAAACTTTTGCAGATGATATTTTAAGGAGTCAAGCACGAACAAGAATATTTTCAAATGAGCTGAACCTGAGATTGCTAAAGCTCCACTCGTTTGCGCCCATTATCAAAGGTGGTGTCCTAACTAAGGTGACTTGCTATGCAAATATGGCTACATTTTCCTGAGCAAAATAAAGTTTTCATGATAGACAGCTTTTCATACAACGTGATAAAAGGTTAAATTTTTAAATGATATTTAGCTTCTTCTTATTTTTTAATTAAACATAAATAAAATTCAAAATCAGTAAAATTAGGCGACTTTGTCATATCAGTAGGATTTGATAATTTTTTTATTCTTTTAACTTTGTCATTATAATTTCTTAAATTTTTTGGCTTTATTTTTGAAAGTCTGTATAAATGCATAAACAACTCCAATGATTTCACTCCCACAGCTCATTCCCAAAACAAACAGTAAAGCATGGAACCACTAACCTTATCCCAAGTCCTATCACTGATCCTCCTCCTCCTCCTCCTCCTCTTCTTGAAAAAGCTTAAGACCCCCAAAATCTCCAATAGCATTAAGCTCCCTCCAGGACCATCGAAGCTCCCCATCATAGGAAACATTCACCAGCTTTTCGGCGATCATCCACACCGAAGGCTGCGTGACCTTGCCGACAAATATGGCCCTCTGCTTCTCCTCAAACTCGGACAAATAAATCATATAGTCATCACATCTGCAGAGTTTGCCAGCAAGATTATGAAGACCCATGACAACCACTTCGCTTCGCGTCCCGAGTACCTTGCCTCCAAAATCATCTTTTATGATAGCTCCGACATCGCCTATTCTCCTTACGGTAAATATTGGTCGCAGCTAAAAAAGATATGCACAGTTGAACTACTCTGCGCAAAACGCGTCCAGTCTCTCAATTTCATAAGAAAGCAAGAAGGAGATAGCCTTGTAGATAAGATCCGCATGGCGAGGGGATCGCCTGTCAACCTCACAAAGATGTTTTTATCTTTGACAAGGACGACTATCTGTCGGGCGGTATTCGGGAAGGACTGCGGTCATCACCAAAATTTTCTAAATGCGTTGAGAGATGCGTCCAAGCACATGTCAGGATTTGATATTGTAGATTTTTTTCCGTCTTTGATGTTCATTAGCAAACTTACCGCTTCGAGGAGACGGCTGGAGAGAGTGCATCAGGTTTTGGATGAGATTTTGGATGAGATATTTGAGGAGCGTCAAGCTAAGATCATTAAGCGAGGTGACGTTGTTGAGGATATTGTTGATGTTTTGTTCAGGCTCAAGAATCAAGGGGAGTTGGATATTCCTCTCACCACGGCGAATATCAAAGCAGTGATACTGGTAAGTGCTATTTCTTTTCCCGGAAAAAATATTACATCAGTACTACGCACGTAGAGGAAAGTGCGTAGCCAATAAAATCACGCCACGTATCCTGCGCGACGCAGAAAAAAAAAACGGCGGAATAACACGGAGAATATTCCCCCCCGTGTTATTCATGTGTTATTGTGTGTTATTCATGTGTTATTGTGTGTTATTCATGTGTTATTGCGTGTTATTAATGTGTTATTGATGTGTTATTATGTTATTATAACACCAAGAATATTCTCAGGATACAATAACACATGAATAACACACAATAACACTTGAATAACACGGGAAATATTCCCGACAGAGAAAAAAACGGCGCAGTAACACGGTGGAATATTCTCTCCCGTGTTATTCTTGTGTTATTGTGTGTTATTCATGTGTTATTCATGTGTTATTGTGTTATTATAACACCAGGAATATTCCCAGGATACAATAACACATGAATAACACACAATAACACATGAATAACACGGGGGGGAATATTCCCCGTGTTACTCCGCCGTTTTTTTTTTCTGCGTCGTGCGGGATACGTGGCGTGATTTTATTGGCTACGCACGTTCCTCTACGTGCGTAGTACTGATGTAATATTTTTTCCTTTTCCCGACTAAACAGCCTTTCTGAAACTGTTAGGTAAGAGACTTTCTTTGTGCATTATTACTGTTCTGCTTTTTGATTACCCGCATCAAATATAAACACCGTCTGTTTCTTTTTTATTGAAGGAATTAGGAAAAAAATAAACAAATATGGTTTAAGAATTTTGAGAAGAAATCAGGTGGACTAATTATTTCAGGTTTTTTTTTCTGTATATGAAAGGACTTCAATTACATTACTGTAAATACCCAAAAAGTTTCTGTAATGTTTAATTGCCCCTATTGAATTAAAATTTAGTCTTTTTCTTTCTCGCAGGAGGAATTATATATTTGAAAAAATTACATTAGAATATTCTTATATAAGTTATATCTTGATGAAGGGCAAAAGTATTAGATTTATTTTAAAATTTAGAATATTCATATATATATATATATATATATATATATATAACTCCTTCTTGTACACAAGTATTTATTAGTTATTCATATGTCAGATTTTCATATGGAATGCGTTTAATAATAATATCTTGTAATTGTCTTTTTACTTTATTAGCAAAAATGTTAGGTAATCCTTTAATAAATTTTTGCTACTAGTGCGTACTATTCGTATTCGGTAGAGACATTACTCTAATTAAAAAGATATCTTTATACCAACGAAAATGTGTCAGCGTAGGACATCTTAATTTTTGTAAAAGAGAACGAATTTACTCTCCATTATCGGATACTATACCGGTAAAATGCTGTAAAATTTTGATAATTAATTTATAAACAGCATTAGTATTTTCTTGATTAGGATTTTCTATCATTGTAGGTCTTAAAAATTCTTCTCTTTGTTCTTGAGTTAAATAATTATCCCATCATCCTTTGAGAAGGTCTGTAAACCCACATGTTAACTGGGTTACAATCTGATGGGCTCGATTATTATGACTCTGTGCAGCAGAGACATAAATCATCATTCTTTGTAATACTATTTGTATTTGACGATCTGTCATACCGTTAATATCCCATTCATAAATATTAGATGGATTATAATCATTTTGATATTTATTGTTATCTTCCTCATATAAAACATCTGCAGGGGTAGGTCGAGGATAGTAGTATCGACCTGTCTGCCTTGTTTGATATGAAGATAAGACTTTATTACCTTTTATTTTATGTATTTTATATAATTCTAATTCTGAATTATTATCTTTAAATTGTCCTTCAAGATGTTCTATTTTTATTTTATCATTATCAGAATTTTCTGATTGATCAGTTAATTGATCATCTTTATTTAAGGTCGTTATTTTAATACTTTTTATATTTTCGATTAATTCTTCAAAATCCTGAGTTGATGGTCCTAGGCGGAAATTAGGACTAGGAGGTGGTTGTAAAGCAGGAGCTGAAGATATGATCATCGAACTTGCTTTTTCTTCTTTTTGTTTTTTTAAAGAGAGAAAGAGTTGATAGATTTTATTTTTTAATTTCATTAAGTGATTTGATATTAAAGATAGATTTGTATTTGTAAAAGTTAATTGTTTGATTACACCAATAAAATCTTTGGTGGCATTGCTTTCTAGAGTTTTTTTAAAATCATTTAATTCAAAATTTGGATTTCTATTATCTAAGTCCAATATTGTAGGAACAGTCGGAGGATAAACTGATTATATTATTTCTCCAGAATTAATTTTTCATTTCCTAGTTAGCATGTTTAATTGATCTTCTAATTTTTTTTATATGATTACTAAACTAGGTTAAGAATGAAAGAAATTCTTTTCCTTCATAAAATTTGTTTTCATTTTCTTGAAAATAAATTTCAGAAATTTTTCTTCTATCATCTTCTGTAGTATAACTACGTTACCAATTTCTAAATGATTCATATTTTGGTTCTAAATAATTATTGATTAAAGTTTGTCTGATTTGTTTTTTGATGAATTGTTTTAAATCAGTCATTATTAAAATTAAAACTGGCTTCCGATTGCGGAGATAGGTTTTCTACCCTATTTGGGTGTAATAAATTATTATTTAATAGATTTATTCCATCTATCCTATGATTTATTGTTGATAATTCATTTGAATCATTTTGAGATATATTAGAAGAGGGATAAGATATTCTTTGAAGAGTAATGGACCTTCTCTGATTGAATTTTATGACAATATCTCCGTTAGCATCTTGATTAACTTGTTCTACATCCTGATTTATTACAGGATGAGAATTTATAGCAGTTTGCAACTGCCATGATTCGGAAAATTTAACTTCGTTCCATTTTGAAGCTAGCAGATTAGTTTCTATAATTGTAGATCTATCTGTTGGCTTCATATTATTTTTAATATTCGGACATAAAGTATTCAGAACTTTGAAATGAATTCGATAAATTATTGCGATTGTTTCAGATCCACGTAAAAATTTATACCTGTGTAATTTTATCTGTATTTTAGTTGCATAAAAGAGATTTATGTCTGTTAGTGACAGACTTAGATTTGGAAAGGTGTTAAAGAAAACTAGCCCATGACATAGGCTAGTTTCCATGACACCCATCAATGATTGTGCCCAATTTAGGCACCTTGCATCTCTTAAGCACACTAAAATTGAAGCGTTTAATCTTTNAGCTAAAATTGAAGCGTTTAATCCTTTAAGCGTAAGAGGTTTAAATGCTACTTGTATTAAGCCTATGTGAATATATTTATAATTTTCTAAGTAACTACTTAGATCTTCTTTATTTAAAAGAGAAATTGTTTTCTCTTGTTCATCTATCGTTAACTATTGTTCAACAGTTTTAATTGATGATTTTCCTTTAAAATCAAAAGTTCCAATTTTGTATATTAGAGTTTTTTCAACTTTAGGAATAATCCATTTATTTAAATCTTCTTCATTTACAGGATATTCTTGTAATTCTGAATTTTTAATATTATTATTTCTTGATTGGATCTTTTTAGATTTTTAGATATTGTAGTACTATTATATCTAAAGGAAGTGTTCATAAAAATACAATTAGAAAAAACATCTAGAATTCTTTTTCTTTAAATAATTTTAATAGAATAATATAATATCAACTAGATGATATTATTATTATCCCACTAAAGTTTTAATCCAAAACAGGCCGAGTCAACAAGAACCAGGCAACAAAGGGTCCATCCCAGACATAAAAAAGCCCACATGCGACGATGGCCACTGAATTAAGCTTTAGCTTAGAACAATAATATTATCAGACCAGAAGGTCGAACTCAGTATATTCTATATATCAGTCAAGGATATTAAGTTGCAAAGCAACCCCTGACTTCACAATACAGGATATACCTATCCTGACAACGTTAGGTTACCATATTAAAATTACTTATAGAAAAGGAATTTCAGAAAGAATTTAGCCGCTCTTGGCTCTGATACCAATAAATTGAAACCTGGATATAATAAACAAAAATATATATTAAAAACAATACAAACTTACAGATCACGAGACTGGAAGAGCACACCAAGCAGACGCTTCTTAATTACAGAGAAAGGACTCAAGGAAAACTTGCACACCAACAAAGAAAACAAAGCCCTTATATATAATAAAGGGCGAACTCCAAACATAATACAATAGAGTTAAACAAAAGATAACATATCCGTTGGATGTGACATAAAGTAGGAAATTATTTTCAAATACTATTACACCTACCATAATTATTACAGTCACTATTCCACCAACCGGTACTATTTAAACCACTGTCATTATTACCCATTATTTCTTCTGAAATGACCTCAGTGGAGGTCCACAACAATCAATTGAGGTTCACTGCAATCAATTTGAGCCGAGGTGGGTCACCATTCGCTCCAAATTTTCTTCGTCATCTGACCCTTGATTAGAGACTAGCATGTCGTCTTCTGCTTCAAATAATTCTTTCATCTGTTTCTGATAAAGTTCTTGTATTATTTGTTTGATTTGATCCGAAGATTCTCGAGGATATTTCCTTTTAATTTGATCATGAATTTCCTTAGTGAAAATTCTTGAGATCTCTGTTCTCGATTATTTTCGATATTAGAATTAATGACTTTATTGATTTGAATTATTTTATCACCAACAATGATTTATGACCACCATTTGATGAAGAAGGTCCGCCATAATCTTTTGACATTTATTCTATCTTGTTGATGACATAAATTCCAAGTAAAGATCCATGGAATTTGTGCTTAATAGAAGAATAATAATTGACACATTCCATCGGCTAGAATTTCATTTTTTATTTTGCTGGGCTGAGGAGAAGAGTTAACCCACATTGGATAGAGATCATTGATGGGTTCTGGAAGAATTTCATTGGTGGCTCCGAATTTTTCCCACCATTCTAAAAACCAATTTGGTATTTCTTTATTCAAGATTTCAGGCATTAACACAAAAAGCCAAGAGTGTTTATGCTTTGGATTAATAAGCAAGAAAGCTCGATTCATAGCTTTGACATAGGTCCAATAATTAAAAAAAATGATTTTTTCTGATTACTTACAGGATGTATAAATTCAACCTATTTAGTGTGGAAAGGAGTTAAACCCCAATCTCTCTGATGCAAGATGTGATTTATTGTCGGCTTGCTATATGGAATAGATTTATTTGGTTCATTATAATTATGTTGAATTTCAACACATTGTAATGAAATGAGGATTGCCTCATACGATTCTCGATCAAGATTATCTTGAGCATAGACAATTGTGCCTAAATACCCTTTCTGGATTTTCCAAGGATAATTAATTTCATAATCTTCTAAATTGATTTCGAGGATTTTTTCTTTCGTTGTTTTTTGCACAAATTCTGTGACTTCTTGGATTTTTAAATCCTGAGATTGAAGAGATTTAGTTTCTGATGTGGAAGCCATTGGGCTACCATATAGATATTGTTGTAAATCAACAAATTTTCGTGGAGCGACATTAGGTTGGCCCTTGCCTCTCCCCCCTCTAAAGGTGAAAGCACCCCGTTGGGGAGTCATTCTAACCCTTTGATGAGGGGTGATCCACCCCTCATTGTCTTTCTCCCTGCAAAAATTCACGAGTGAGAAAGTCAGGTAAAGAATTAGTATTACCTGTAATCTATTCTATATTAAATTCAAAACAGGATAATTGAGCTTGCCAATTGGAAAAAAATTGTTTAGAGATAAGATTTTTTACATCTGTTTGCAGTATATATTTAATTGAACTGCAATCAATTCTTAATACGAATTTTTGATTTAATAAATCATCTTGAAATTTGGTAATGCATTTAACTACCGAAAGCATTTCTTTTTTTATGGTTGAATATTTTTTTTGAGTGGTATTCCACTTGCCAGATGTAAAGCAAACTAATTGTTCTTTATGAAAAACTTTTGCTTTAAGATACCTCCATAGCCAATATTAGAGGCTTCTGTCTCTACTATTTTAGGGAGAGACGGATCTGCTATATGTAAACAAGGTAACATTTTTACCTTTTGCTTAATTATTTGGACAGCTTTAGTATGATTTTCTGTCCATGAATTATGCTGTTTATTTAATCTATTATAAAGAATAACAACATCTAAAGCAAGATTTTTATAATAATCTGCTACATAATTGAGTGAACTAAGAAATATTTGTAATTGTCGAATATCAGTGATTTCATCTAGAAATTTAGAAGCAAATTCAATGCTTCTTTCATTTGGAATAATTGTATTCCGGACAATATTATGTCCTAAAAACCTTATTTCGGTTTGAAATAATTTGATTTTGGGTGCAGAGATTACAAGCCCATTATTTCTGGCAAGTCATTGAAAAGTTTGTAGATGTTTAAAATGTTCTTCTATTGATTTAGAGAAACAAGTACATCATCAATATAAACCAATATATAATTAAAATATGGATTGAAGATTTCATTTATAATTTTCTGAAATTCAGAAGGAGGAATTTTTAAGCCAAACGACATAACATTCCATTCATAGTGACCAAACGGAACAGTAAAAGCCGTTTTATATCTGTTAGATTCAAGTATTTGAATATGCCACCATCCAGATTTTAAATCAAAATTTGAAAATATTAAGGATTTATTTAAGCGATTAAGTAAGTCTCTTTTATTTGGTATGGGATAACGAATCCATTTTAAAACCTCATTTAAAAGTTTATAATTAATAACTAATCTAGGTTTATTTCTTTCTTTTTCTGCATTATTCAAAACTTAGAATGCAGTACAACTCCATGATGAACTAGATTTTCTAATGAACTTCTTATTAAGAAGTTCATTGATTTCTTCTTTAGATTTTCTAATTAACTTCTTATTAAAAAGTTTATTAATTTCTTCTTTGCAAATTTTTAAATATTCTTGATTCATTTGACAAGGTTGTGCCTTTGTCTTGATATTTCTTTCATTGATATTATCAATATATGATAAAGCAATAGAGTGTTTTTTTCTATTCCAAAAAGCAATTGGATTGTCATCACAAATTTCCTTGAACATATTTTATGTAAGGTAGAAATTTTTTCTTTTATTAGATTATTATTCAATTTTTCTTCTATAGATAATAAAGTAATTTCTTCTTGTAAGAAATTAATTTGATTTTGTTTTAACTTGAATTTATTTATTTCATTCAAAATAATTTCTGTGGGATTAATAATAAATTCAAAAATAATGATTTTTCCAAATTTATTAGAATATATGCCAGTATTATCTATTTTACTAATTGGCAAAATTTTATAAAGAAACAGAGTTCCCAAAATAATATGTTGAGTTAAATTTTAACTAGTAGGAAATGAGTATTCATACAAATATCATTTTTACAAATATTAGCATAAGAAATTTTATATTGAATTTCCATCTTATTTCCAGACGCAGAGGTTAGCTGCTGCGTAGTTTTCTCAAAATATTTAGAAGGTATTATACTTTCTTGAATACAATTCATATGTGCTCCACTATCAACAAGAGCAGTAAGATTTGATAAAGTATATTCTCGATTTATATTTAAAGTAATAGTTATAAACCATTTATGCATAATAGCCTTTTGCAAGGAGTTTAAAAAAGATTGTTCTAAATTATTATCTTCTTCTACTCATATTTCAGTAGTTGTATTATTTAATTCTAATTTTAATAATCTAGTATTTATATTTTTCTTGGTTTTTTGAAAAACATTTATCTCAGATTTTAAAATGTTAACTCCATTTTTTAAATCATTTATAGTAGTAGGTCTACTATCAATATTTAAAATTAAAGCTTTATCTAGAGCTTCTTTCATTGAATATCCTTGAAAAGGAATGGTATTAGAAGAGGAGGGTTCTCCTTTAGATTCAATTATTATATTAAACATTTTATTTCTAATCTTTTCATCCTCCATTTGAGATGTAATTTTAAGTATTTCTTCTTTCATTGAAGAAGATAAAGTAAATAAGTCATTCATTTGTACTATAGATTTGTAATAATTTTTATTATTACATTTGCACTCAGATTTCGTGCAATTAATTTCATCAAACTCTGATGAATAAGAGGAATTGTCCTCAATTTCGTCTGAATTGTCAGACGTCTCCGAATTTTCAGGAGATGAATTTAATATAATTTTGAAAATAGAATGCTTAATATTTTCATCAATATTAAGCTCATTTATTTTCTTTTTTACTATACATTTATTTGCATAGTGGTCAGTTTTGCCACATTTGTAGCATTTTATTTCTCTGATTTCTCTATTTTAATTTTTTCTATGAGAAATCTTTGGCCTTTTCTCTAAATAATATTTTTCAGAGTGCTTATGATAGTTTTTCTTTTTGCGAAAAGATTTTTTTTTCTTTTGGAAATTTTGGAATATCATAAGCAAATTGTTCAGAGAAAGCGCCTAATTGTTTTCTTTCTGTTAATCTTTCTTTTTTAATTTGATATCTTAATTTAAGATCCCAGGAAATGGAAAATTAATTCTGGAGAAATAATAAAATCAGTTTATCATGCGACTATTCCTGCAATATTAGATTTAGATAATAGAAATCCAAATTTTGAATTGAATGCTTTTGGAAAAACTCTAGAAACCAATGCCACTAAAGATTTTATTGGCGTAATCAAACAATTAAATTTTACAAATACAAATCTATCTTTAATATCAAATCACTTAATGAAATTAGAAAATAAAATCGATCAACTCTTTCTCTCTTTAACAAATCAAAAAGAAGAAAAAAACAAGTTCGATAATCATATCTTCAGCTCCTGCTTTACAACCACCTTCTAGTCCTAATTTCCTCTTAGGACCATCAACTCAGGATTTTGAAGAATTAATCAAAAATATAAAAAGTATTAAAATAACGACCTTAAATAAAGATGATCAATTAACTGATCAATCAAAAAATTTTGATAATGATAAAATACAAATAGAACAAGGCAGACAAGTCGATACTACTATCCTCGGTCTACCCCTGCAGATGTTTTATATGAGGAACATAACAATAAATAGCAAAATGATTATAATCCATCTAATATTTATGAATGGGACATTGACGGTATAACAGATCGTCAAATACAAATAATATTACAAAGAATGATGATTTATGCCTCTGCTGCACAGAGTCATAATAATCGAGCCCATCAGATTGTAACACAATTAACAAGTGGGTTTACTGGCCTTCTCAAAGGATGGTGGGATAATTATTTAACTCAAGACAAAGAGAATAATTTTTAAGTTCTACAATGATAGGAAATTCTAATCAAGAAAATACTGATGCTGTTTATAAATTAATTATCAATATTTTACAGCATTTTACCGGTATAGTATCTGATTATGGAGAGCAAATTCGTTCTCTTTTACCAAAATTAAGATGTCCTACGCTGACACATTTTCATTGGTATAAAGTCGTCTTTTTAATTAGAGTAATGTCTCTATCAGATGCAAATAGTACGAACTGGAAGCAAAAAATTATTGAAGGATTACCTAATCTTTTTGCTAAAAAAGTAAAAAAGACAATTACAAGATATTAATATTGAACGCATTCCATATGAAAATCTGACATATGGACAACTAATAAATACTGTGTACAAGAAGGATTAGCCTTATGTACCGATCTTAAATTAAGATATCAAATTAAAAAAGAAAGATTAACAGAAAGAAAACAATTAGGCGCTTTCTGTGAACAATTTGCTTATGATATTCCAAAATTTCAAAAAAAAAAGAAAAATATTTTCGCAAAAAGAAAAAAATATCATAAGCACTCTGAAAAATATTATTCAGAGAAAAGACCAAAGATTTCTTATAGAAAAAATAAAAATAAAGAAATCAGAGAAATAAAATGCTACTAATGTGGCAAAACTGGTCACTATGCAAATAAATGCATAGTAAAAAAGAAAATAAATGAGCTTAATATTGATGAAAATATTAAACATTCTATTTTTAAAATTATATTAAATTCATCTCCTGAAAATTCAGAGACGTCTGACAATTCAGAATTCCTCTTATTCATCAGAGTTTGATGAAATTAATTGCACGGAATCTGAGTGCAAATGTAATAATGAAAATTATTACAATTCTATAGTAGAAATGAATGGTTTATTTACTTTATCTTCTTTAATGAAAGAAGAAATACTTAAATTGCATCTCAAATTGAGGATGAAAATATTAGAAATAAAATGCTTAAAATAATAATTGAATCTAAAGGAGAATCCTCCTCTTCTAATACCATTCCTTTTCAAAGATATCCAATGAAAGAAGCTCTAGATAAAGCTTTAATTTTAAATACTGATAGTAGATCTACTACTATAAATGATTTAAAAAATGAAGTTAACATTTTAAAATCTCAGATAAACATTTTTCAAAAAAACCAAAAAAAAATAAATACTAGATTATTAAAATTAGAATTAAATAATACAACTACTGAAATATCAATAGAAGGAGATAATAATTTAGAACAATCTTTTTTAATCTCCTTGCAAAAGGCTATTATGCATAAATGGTTTATAACTATTACTTTAAATATAAATCGAGAATATACTTTATCAAATCTTACTGCTCTTGTTGATAGTGGAGCGGATATGAATTGTATTCAGAAAGGAATAATACCTTCTAAATATTTTGAGAAAACTACGCAGCAGCTAACATCTTCGTCTGGAAATAAGATGGAAAATAAATATAAAATTTCTTATGCTAATATTTGCAAAAATGATATTTGTATTAATACTCCTTTCCTATTAGTTAAAAATTTAACTCAACATATTATTTTGGGAACTCTGTTTCTTTTAAAATTATGCCAATTAATAAAATAGATAATACTAACATATATTCTAATAAATTTGGAAAAACCATTATTTTTGAATTTATTACTAATCCTACAGAAATTATTTTGAATGAAATAAATAAATTCAAGTTAAAACAAAATCAAATTAATTTCTCACAATAAGAAATTACTT
The DNA here is from genome assembly GCA_002079205.1 of Phalaenopsis hybrid cultivar. Classification (NCBI taxonomy): domain Eukaryota; kingdom Viridiplantae; phylum Streptophyta; class Magnoliopsida; order Asparagales; family Orchidaceae; genus Phalaenopsis; species Phalaenopsis hybrid cultivar. Next base: position 97,249 of record JXCR01095291.1, on the reverse strand, counting down.
TATTATCTATAGAAGAAAATTTGAATAATAATCTAATAAAAGAAAAAATTTCTACCTTACATAAAAATATGTTAAAGGAAATTTGTGGTGAAAATCCAGCTGCTTTTTGGGATAGAAAAAACCACTGTATTGCTTTACCAGATATTGATAATTTCAATGAAAAAAATATCAAGACAAAGGCACGACCTTGTCAAATGATTCAAGAATATTTAAAAATTTGTAAAGAAGAAATTAATGAACTTCTTAATAAGAAGTTAATTAGAAAATCTAGTTCACTATAGAGTTGTACTGCATTCTATGTTATGAATAATGCAGAAAAGGAAAGAAATAAACCTAGATTAGTTATTAATTATAAACCTTTAAATGAGGTTTTAAAATGGATTCGTTATCCCATACCAAATAAAAGAGACTTACTTAATCGCTTAAGTAAATCCTTAATATTTTCAAAATTTGATTTAAAATCTAGATCCTGGCAGATTCAAATACTTGAATCTGACAGATATAAAACGGCTCTTACTGTTTCGTTTGTTCATTATGAATGGAATGTTATGTCGTTTGATTTAAAAAATGCTCCTTCTGAATTTCAGAAAATTATGAATGAAATCTTCAATCCATATTCTGATTATATATTGGTTTATTGATGATGTACTTGTTTTCTCTAAATTAATAGAAGAACATTTTAAACATCTACAAACTTTTCAATGGCTTGCAAAAAATAATGGGCTTGTGATCTCTGCACCCAAAATCAAATTATTTCAAACCGAAATAAGGTTTTTAGGACTTAATATTATCCGGAATACAATTATTCTAATTGAAAGAAACATTGAATTTTCTTCTAAATTTTCAGATGAAATCACTAATATTCGACAATTACAAAGATTTCTTGGTTCGCTCAATTATGTAGCAGACTATTATAAAATTCTTGCTTTAGATGCTGCTATTCTTTATAATAGATTAAAGAAACAACATAATCCTTGGACATAAAATCATACTAAAGCTGTCCAAATAATTAAGCAAAAGGTAAAAATGTTACCTTGTTTACATATAGCAGATCCGTCTCTCCCTAAAATAGTATAGACAAATGCCTCTAATATTCGCTATGGATGTATCTTAAAGAAAAAAGTTTTTAATAAAGAACAATTAGTTCGCTTTACATCTGGCAAGTGGAATACCACTCAAGAAAAATATTCAACCATCAAAAAAGAAATGCTTTCGGTAGTTAAATGTATTACCAAATTTCAAGATAATTTATTAAATAAAAAAATCTTATTAAGAACTGATTGCAGTTCAATTAAATATATACTACAAAGAAATGTAAAAAATCTTGTCTCTAAACAAATTTTTGCCAATTGACAAGCTCAATTATCCTGTTTTGAATTTGATATAGAATATATTGCAGGTAATACTAATTCTTTACCTGACTTTCTCACTCATGAATTTTTGTAGGGAGAAAGACAAGGAGGGGTCATTCACCCCTCATCAAAATGTTAGAATGACACCCCAACGGGGTGCTTTCACCTTTAGAGGGGGGAGAGGCAGGGGCCAACCTAATGTGGCTCCACAAAAATTTGTTGATTTACAACAATATTTATATGGTAGCCCAATGGCTTCCACATCAGAAACTAAATCTCCTCAATCTCAGGATTTACAAATCCAAGAAGTCACAGAATTTGTGCAAAAAACAACGAATGAAAAAATCCTCGATATCAATTTAGAGGATTATGAACTTAATGATCCTTAGAAATTCCAGGAAAGGTATTATGCACAATTTCCTATGCTCAAGATAGTCTTGATCGAGAATCGTATGAGGCAATCTTCATTTTATTACATTGTGTTGAAATTCAACATAATTATAATGAACCAAATAAATCTATTGCATATAGCAAGACGACAATAAATCGCATCTTGCATCAGAGAGATTGGGGTTTAACTCCTTTCCAGACTAAACAGGTTGAATTTATTCATCTGTAAGTAATAAAAAAAAACATTTCTTTTTAATTACTGGACCTATGTCCAAGCCTTGAATCGAGCTTTCTTGCTTATTAATCCAAAGCATAAACACTCTTGGCTTTTTGTGTTAATGCCTGAAATTTTAAATGAAGAAATACCAAATTGGTTTTTGGAATGGTGGGAAAAATTCGGAGCCACCAATAAAATTCTTCCAGAACCCATCAATGATCTCTATCCAATGTGGGTTAACTCTTCTCCTCAGCTCGGCAAAATAAAGAATGAAATTCTAACCAATGGAATGTGTCAATTATTATTCTTCTGTCAAGCACAAATTCCATGGATATTTGCTTGGAATCTATATCTTTAATAAGATAGAATAAATGTCAAAGGATTATGATAGACCTTCTTCATCAAATGATGGTCACAAATCATTGCTGGTGATAAAATAATTCAAATCAATAAAGTTATTAATTCTAATGTCCAAAATAGTCGAGAACAGCGATCTCAAAAATTTTCACTTAAGGAAATTCATGATCAAATTAAAAGAAATATCCTCGAGAATCTCTGGATCGAATCAAACAAAGAATACAAGAACTTTATTAGAAACAGATGAAAGAATTATTTGAAGCAGAAGATGACATGCAGTCTCTAATCAAGGGTTAGATGTCGAAGAAAATTGGGAGCGAATGGTGGCCCACCTCGTCTCAAATTGATTGTAGTGAACCTCAGTTGATTGCTGTGGACCTCCACTGAGGTCATTTCAGAAGAAATTATGGGTAATAATGACAGTGGTTGAAATAGTACCGGTTGGTGGAATAGTGATTGTAATAATGATAGTAGGTGTAATAGTATTTAAAAATAATTTCCTACTTTATCTCACATCCAACGTATGTGTTATCTTTTATTTAACTCTATTGTATTAAGTTTGGAGTCCGCCCTTTATTATAAATAAGGGCTTTGTTTTCTTTACTGTTGTGCAAGTTTCCCTTGAGTCCTTTCTCTGTAATAAAGAAGCGTCTGTTTGGTGTGCTCTTCCAGTCTTGTGATCTGTAAGTTTGTATTGTTTTTAATATATATTTTTGTTTATACATACATACATACAAACATACATACATACATACCTACATACATACCTACATCCATACATACATACATACATACATACATACATACATACATACATACCTACATACATAGAATATTCTTATACAAATTATATCTTGATGAAGGGAAAAAGTATTAGATTTATTTTAAAATTAAGNTATATATATATATATATATATAACATCCGAAGGCTAAGTATTCACTAGCGGAATACTAAAATACTTTTATGCCCAAGTGTAACCCCCCTAAGCCTGGGTTAGAGGCCGACCAAGCGAAAGAATGAAACCAATTGAGCCAAGCAGAGACATCGATCTGTCTCTTATCATGACCCAACTCAAATGAATAGTCTAATATCGTCAGCTTTCTCACTGACACCTCAAAATCCTATCATCTAGTGCCAAGAAATAGTCATCATATAACAACACAAAGCATCCCCAAAAGATCAACTTGTCAAGGAATAAGTAGCATGTTGAATTACGGCGATTCACTCTCTACTTAATAGCCTGGCCTTGCCATTAAAGGTTCCATCTTCATGAATTAATAGTCTGCAACTAAACTACTATAGTCGCCCGATATAATCAAGCTAGCTGAGTCAAGTCTCACTGACCCGATGACCATCAAGGGCCAACTAGCACCTTGAATCAACAAAGGAAAACGAAAAGGTCTAGCCAAATCAGAATCGATTAACTCAAGCCATTCAAATTTGTTGTTAAATCTTTCATTTTTTTAACAATATTATTAATCCTTCATTTAACTAAATGGTCATACAAAAATTGAATGAAGTGTGATTAGGATGAGTTGCCTTAAAATTTGCTTAGATTAATGTAAGATCTTTTAAAAAAAAATCAAATAACATGGCTGTAATTTTTGGTAAATTATGAATTAGAAATCACTGATCTTAGACATTTAACTTTTTTTACAAGACATTTTCTTTAAAAAAAAATTAAATTAATAGTTCTATTAATAATTCTTTTTTGTAAAGAAATATTAATGATTTTATTTATATTTAAAGTTGTTTAGTAGTTTAAGTAATAGTCACCATCATGAAAATAACACAAATACAAATAAGGAAAGTTCACTTAATATGTACATTTAATCCAACCTTTTTAAAAATGTGATTAATAACTATGCATCATACCTTCTACATTTGTTTGACTAAAGCACATGCTCATATTGTTGAATTTCTTCTAAAGTAAAATAATTATAATAAATAAATGGTAATTATAAAGGTAGACAAAAAGTATATGTAAAAGAAGTAAAACAAAGAGGTCATATCAAGCCAAAATTGTTTCTCTATTTAGATACAACCTAATATTAAAAATGAAGAAAAATTTTGTGTAACAAGGACATTTATTATGATATTTCTTTTTAACCCTATACATTTTATCTTTTATTGTTATGATATTAGAAATCAAGTTACTCCATCAAAGCATGTTCATCTCATCTAACAACCAAGGAAATAAAGATGAACTAGACTAGATCATATTGAGTTGGGTGATGTTAAAGTGCATCTAAAGTCATTGAAGAGTACATTTATATGTTTATTTTATAAACTAATGTGAAAAGACTGTTGGTGGTGGTGTTATGGATCTACTACAGAGGGGAAAAATGTACGATACAATTTTTTGAACTCTAATTAGCATCTAGAGACTAGTAATAACTAAGGGTAGGGCGCTCTTGAAGTTGTTGAATGTAATATCCTTCAAGAGTTGGGTTCTCAAAAGATAAAAGTTCATTAAAAATGCATGACAATATAAAGCAAAGTCACTAACAAAGAAAGAAAAAATGAACTAGTAATCAAATCCTAATTTGTTATTTTGGTGTTTGTAGAAATCAAGCAGGAGAACTTGATGCATCTTGAGTATTGTTCTCTCCATTAAGTTTGGTAGGAGAAAGATTAACTAAGTGGCTGAAATTAATATGAAAAACTAATATAAAGTCTTTATAGTGATATGGATTTGATAATTGTCATTTCCATTTTGTGTTGTAGGGTATACAAGATTATCAACACTAAATTGTTAAAGTGTGAGTTCTCCTTAATATAATATCTAGAGATTTGAATGTTATGACCAAGATAACAATAATGAATGCAAAGAAACACCTTTTTTAAAGGTTATTCTTGCCAAAAAAAACTTTCTCGACAGTACTACTTCAAATTTTATCTAACATATTTTAATGAGCATTAATTTTTTTATAAAGACTTTTGTAATTGAAGGTCTTGATATGCAGTTCGTAGGTAAATTCACACCAAAAAAATTCAAGTGATAAATGATTATCTAGTCAAATAGGCAAACTTTTAAAAGAGGAAATGTTACTCAAACCTACGCAACACATGGTTTAGTTGAGTATTTAAAATATTGGCTTCACTTAATTTCCCCAGTAATGTAAATTTTAATCAATCCTATAGTCTAGAAAATATACTATTAGGAATTGAAATTGCATGCTTAACATAGTCTATAAATGATGAAATAAGTTGTTGACTGAGAGGAATATGACATGAAGGAGCATTGAATCTAATCCAAGCAACCTTAGATTTTCTTAGAATCACATCCATGAATTCCCCATGAGTAGAAGGCTTAGCTGAGGTGAGTAGAATGTCACTAAAAAGGGGTGGAAAGTGCTAGGAGCAAAGAATAATCTAAAGCTAACATGGGAGTATAAGGAGGGATTGTTGTTAGCACCAAGAGGGAAGAAAGCGACATATATAGACACAACCATGGAAAGATGGCGAAGGAATTGTAAATGAACTTAAACAACTAGGCATTATGCAACACCACGCCAGTACAAGGAAGAAAGGGACATATATTGACACAACTATGGACAGTTAGCAAGGGAGACAAGAAAGAGCTTTCAAAAGAGAGTATTTATAAGGGATACACTAAGGAGGCTTGACTTGGTGAAGGTGATAAAAGTTCCACAAAGGAGGTTAGTTACTAAGAAAAGAGAGCCTATAAGGGAATTAATGATGGTGGATGAGTTTTAGGGGTTTAGGAAACGTAACGATAGTGATAATGGCTAGGTGCAAGAGAGGCGATGACAATAGGACACTTAGGTTTAAGTGAGAAGGTCTATGCGAAGAAGGCTAGGTGCTAGTAACTACGATCACGACAGAGCTCGAACAAGCTAGGGGTTTTATTGTTGTTAAAAATACTACTTTCATTTTATATTAGACAAAAGTTAACAAAATGCTAATTATTTTATTCACCCAGCTTTAAACATTTATTCAATTATTATCAAATTTGTGTAGTTTTATATCACCGTTATCCATGTATATTCTAACTTATCCTCACAACTGATTCTCAAACTAGGTTTATTGAGAATAGCATGTGACTTAACATCTATTTTTGTAGATATTATGTGGATATTTTCTTAGAAAAAAAATTACTATAAAAAAGTAGTACAAAAGGAAAAACATTTAGATAATTTTTGCCAAAATGTTTCGTATTATCAACAAATATGCAATTCTCTTTATCGATAATGAGAAAAAAATATACTTATGATAATGAGAAGACTTTTGACAAAGAGAAAAAAATCTTACTTTTTATCTAATACAATACAAAATTCATTTTCTAGAAATAAAAATTTGAGGTAATCAAATGAGTAAATGTCTGATAGGTCAAGCTCATTAAGCAAGTCACTTTTTTTATAATCACAATACACAAGTCAATTTTTACAAAGAAGAAACGAATAAATGCCTGATAGGTGAAGCTTACATAGTCTTGGTAACTTTAAGCAACAAGGTGCTATCAACTATATATATATATATATATACTTGTGCGTGTGAGATAAAAAATATTTATTTGTTTTTTCTACAATTTATATATTACTTAATTCTCTTCTTTTGTTGCATGCTAGTGATGCCTATGTTCTTGTACTTACCACCATTAACAAATCATCAATAAGTCAGCTACACTCAATTCCTTATACACTGCAATACATACAAGTTAAATTTCATTTAAAGGATTTTAATCAAATTTGTTGTTCCCATATCTTTTCTTAGGGACGGAGAGATAAAATCAAATTTGAAGAGTAAAGATTTGGCTAAATATGCTAATGATTAAATTTATTTTTTGTATCAAAGATTTGGTATTTGACTGAGTAGGTACTTCATATTACTATACCTGCATATTTTTTAACTATTTATAGTATCGAAGCCATTATTCTCATATTTCTTAATAGTTATTATATATATTAAAATCTTGCATTTTTATTTATATTGCTATTTTGCTAGGATTTATTTTTACCTGGAACCGACACCACAGCTGCTACAATGGAATGGGCCATGTCTGAGCTCATTAAACACCCCAATATCATGAAAAAAGTTCAATTAGAGGTGAGAAATGCCTTCATAGGAAAAGAAAATATGGATGAGAGAGACATCAGCAAGCTTCCCTATTTGAATCAGGTGATTAAAGAAACTCTTAGACTACATCCTGTGGGACCTTTGTTAGTTCCTAGAATTTGCCGCGACAAAATCGTATTAGAGGGCTACACAATACCTTCTGGAAGTCGGATTGTGATCAATGCATGGGCTATCATGAGGGATCCAAGATGTTGGGTTGATTCAGAGATGTTCCGACCAGAGAGATTTGAAGATGCTACATTTGATTTTAATGGGACCAAATTTGAGTACATTCCATTTGGTGGAGGAAAGAGGATTTGTCCAGGCGCAACATTTGCAATAGCTGGCATAGAGTATTGGCTTGCACAATTACTCTTCCACTTTGATTGGGAGCTCCCTGGAGGAAAGTGCCCCGACGAATTAGATATGAAAGAGATTTTTGGTCTTACAGTAAATAGAAAAAATGATTTGCTCTTAGTTGCCACTCCATATAAATAATTTTCCATTTGCTAGAGAAAATAATATATGGTGTTCTTCTAAATAAATAAATGATGTTGTATCGTGTTCTTCTAAACGTGTCTGAAGACATTTTATGCAAAATCTACGTTTTTGTTTTTTATTTTGAATAAAACTTGTTGTTCTCTTTCTTATTGAGACATTCTTGCATTTTGGAAAGTTGGTCTATTACTTTTTGGGGGAAGGTTTCAAAAAAGAAAATTTCCCATTAAATATTTTTGGAGTGAGTTGTAGATGGCTAGCAATAAGAAATTGTATAAACTAAGGGTCTGTTTGGGGTATTTTTTTGGCTGCTTTATTTTTCATACTGCTACCATAACATTGTTCGAGGAATTACTTTTTTGCTGTTTTCAAGAATTTTTTGGTACGATTCTATTTTGTTTAACCTGAACTGTTAAAGTGTGGTGGTTACCAAAAAGCTGTAGTATAATTTTTTAAATTAAAATAGATTTGTAATAGCCACCGTAGCTTTTTGAACAACCATTTTTTCTTTAGCAGCTTAACAACTACTATTTTCAAACAGTTGTATCTGCCCCCAAACAGACCTTCAACTAACAATATTTGCTGCATGCTATTCCTACTGAACTAGGAATCCCTTAAGAAAAAAAAAATATATACACATGTATCCCTTCAACAATATATATATATATATATATATGTGGTGTAAAAATCCATTTAACAATTTTATTCTGAGAGAAGTTAAAATCCAAATAATCTCTTTTATTAAAAGAATCTTTTTATTAATGATAAATCTAGGCTACAAATATATAGTCAAATAGAGATTTAGTGCGGAACTTCCACATAATTATGGCTTCCAAACAACAATCACATTCTTTTTCGAGCACAAATTTCTTGATAATTTTAAGAAATTTCTATAATTTAAAAAAAATTAATATACCTGATTTTACTTGGAATACATTAACTATTTAAAGGCTAGATTCCATTTTTTTTTATAGAATGGAAGTTCATAAAACGTACACCCCTTTCAAGATATTATCTTTTCTTTACAGCAATTCTATAACACATTTTAGCCCAATTAAAACAAATTCAATTTATTAATCAAAATTGCAATCCTATTATGCTGAAATTGGAAACACAATGATTAGCCGGATAAAATTCATGGCACAATTGCTGGAGAGAAATATCTCCCTAACTCCATTTAAAGCCACATATCTTATGATTAGTTACACAACATTAAAGAACTCATAGTCGAAGCACTATCAACAAATTTTATCATTTACCATGGCTCAAGACATTATTTGAGCAAAAATTATTCCAATTCAAATTAGAACTATCCAAATCTCTGATTTCAACAAGCTTATAGTAAAACTAACTTCCTCGACAATATGAACTTAATGACTTTGAAATTGATTAAATCTCACACCGATCAAGCCTGAATCAAACCATTAAATCACATTCAGAGGCTTTAGATAACTAATTAGAGGGTCAAATGATCTAAAATATTAACGGCCTATAGTTAAATCGAGTGTCTCAATTAGAGAAATCCGACGAGCCTTAGATCACTCTATTCCAAGGTTGTTAAAGCCTTACAATTATAAGAAAAAACTCTCATATTATCAAGGGGAATCAACTTGCATTATTTGATTGAGTGGTTATGTGTTATTGACCAAAGAACCAAAATGATTTCCNGGGGGGTGTAGAGACCTACCAATAACTTTTAACCCAGATAGCTCTCAATCTCCATCTACCACTGTCTGTTGGCCATTATAAGCCCCATCCTACTTGCAGTCATTGATGAACACTATTGTGTAATGAAGTATCCTGAGTGTGGTATGATGAAGTACCTCAAACATCCTATAATGAACTATCCAAAAAAATAGTGTAATGAAGTACCAGTAACACAACGTAATAAAATACAAAAAACACAGTGTAACGAGGTACACCATAAATGATGTAATGAAGTAACTTGAGTACTATGTAATGAAATATCTTGAACACAGTGAATATCCAACAATAAATCCCTATAATAACTAATTATGACTACCATACATGGAATAAGGCGACTTTCTTCGGACTCCTAAAGTTCTCTCATTATATCATGTATTGATAAGCGATGTCTCAGGTGTAATAGTAAAAAAAAAAAGGATACAACCACTAACAACTATAACACTAATTATGGTCTTTTTGGCCAAATTATGTTGTTACAGCTTTTAATAATGGCTTTTATGGCTAATTGGCACTACTACAGCTTCCCAATATGGCTTATATGGCTGAGTCCCATTGTAGCTTCCAACAACGATCTTTTTGGCTAACTAACACTACAAAAACTTCCCATTATGGCCGAAGAACCAAAATGTTTTCCCTTGGATCCTATAAATAGACCCCTCAGTTCACTTGAGGTGGGGGTGTGGAGACCTACCAATAACTTTTAACCCAAATAGCCCTCGATCACCATCGACCACTACCTGTTTGCAGCTGTCAGCCCCCTCCTACTCGCAGTCATTGATGAACCTTATTGTGTAATGAACTATCCAAAAAAATAGTGTAACAAAGTACCCAAAAGTATAATGAAGTACCTTGAACACGGTGAAATAAAGTACCCCAAACATATCGTAATAAACTACAAAAAAACACAGTGTAACGAAGTACCCCATAAATGATGTAATGAAGTATCTTGAGTACTATGTAATGAAATATCTTGAACATAATGAATAACAAATAATAAATCCTGATAATAACTAATTACGACTACCATACTCAAAATAAAGTGACTTTCTTTGGACTCTTAAAGTTCTCTCATTATATCATATATTGACAAGTGATGTCTAAGATGTAATAGTAAAAAAAATGGTTATAACCTGTAACAAATGTAGCACTAATTATGGTCTTTTTGGCCAAATTATGCTGTTGTAGCTTTTAATAATGGTTTTTATGGCTAATTGTTGCTACTACAACTTTCCATTATGACTTATATTGCTAATTCTTATTGTAACTTCCAACTACGACCTTTTGTCAACTAACACTGCAGCAACTTCCCATTATGGCCCATGCGGGGTACTACTACTGTAGCTTCGAAGTACAGTTTTTATGGCCAACTATGATACTACAAATCCCCGATATGGCTTATGTGGTTCACTACTATTCTAGCTTCCAACTAAAACAATTATGGTGAACTAAAACTATTGTAACTCCCTACATTGAGCCAAATGACCAACTAATAGAACTTCTAACTGCGTCCTCTATGGCCAACTGATATATTTGAAGCTCTCCATTATGACATATGTGACCACTTAAAATTGTAGCTTCCCAACATGACTTAGATGGTTAACTACCATCATTGTAACCTGCCACTATGGACTTTGTGGCCAACCAATGCTCTCACAACAACTAGTTATGGTTGCCTCTCTGGCATTCTAACTCTACTAGAACTAATAAAGATGATCAATGTGAAAAATTATAACATATCTAACTAATTGGTATTGTAGCTTTCAACTATGAATTATATGAAAAACACGACCTATGAGGCCAATTCCTGCTATAGTTTCTCAATGCAGTCCCTATGGCAAACTGATGCTTTAACACTATCAAGTGATAGTTACTTGCAATCCTTTCCACTATGGCCTTCATGGCACACTGACTCTCATGTAGCTAATGATTATGACCAATGTAGCTAATTACCACTCTAACTTCCCACAATAGCCTTTGTGCTCAACTAATGCTACTACAATTATAACCCACAACCTATTTGACCAATTATGGCTATGTTGCCCGCTATAAAAACATCCTTTCAAGGTCAACAAACCTTATTATAGTCTCTAACTAGGGTCTCAGCGATCAACTGATGTTATTGTAGCCACTAACAACAAATCTTTGTAACAACTAAATATGGTTTTTGTAGCTCACAATCACTATTATCTCCAAGTACTATATTTTTTATAGCCTAGTTACCAATATTTAATTTAGATGAAAATTATGCACTTATACTTATAACCATTATAATTTTGTTCTCTCTATATTAGGAGAAGTGTGGACCCATTTATTTACAATCATATGGCAAATTACTTTGATTGCGCTAGTCCTCATAATATTTTTTTCTTTTCAGGATTTTTCCATGCAATAAATTTTGGTGGCTCCTCTTACTAAATTTGTATTATCTATGTATGTGTGTAATTTTTTTTAAAATGACGAGTCCTTAAATTATCACTCTGCAACTATGAATCTTCTGACACACAACAATTTGGTTCCTTCCAAGAAAATAAAGTCTCGTGTGAAGAAGTTTACAATAATTCAATGGTTAGTAAATGTTGTATACGAGCTTCTCACTATAATATTTACCATTCTAAGATATGACCATAAAATTTAGGATGCCAAGTCTTTCATTTGACTCCCAATAATACACTTCACCTAGCTAGTGAAGGAATTTCCTTTGCACATCCTAAAGAGTGTGCATAATAATGGAGGAATCTTAAGATAAGATTTTCAAACTTTTATGGGAGGCTCAACAAACAACGGAAGGGTGTAATGGACTGGTGCAACTACCTTAAAATCATATGATTAGAGGCACAAAGTTAGCATCCTCTCCATACAATAAAGTTTCTCCAGGGGAAGCTAACCTCTTAGGCACTGCTAAATCTACATGTCCATCATGTGTAGCCATGTCTAGTAGCAAACCTCCAACACATACAGATAATATAGCTCAAATTCATGTAACTAGTGACAAATTACAACATCTAGTTATAGAGAATTCTTTTCAAAAGATAGAAGTCATTCCTTAACTAGACTTTATTCTTAAGTATTGTCTTTGCTTGTTGAGATCATCCTTCAACACTCTATTATAAAAAGGTTCAAGCTTTTAAACATTTTTTCTTCGAATTTCACTTATAGAGGAAAAACTATTACAATTGTTGAACTTGCATAATTATTTGTGGAGCAATTCATTATTAATTAATAGATTATCAATTACTTCTCTCAACCTTCTGGATTCATTGAAGCATGAAAAAGTAAGTACAAGCTAATTTTTTAAGCATTTTATAATGAGAGGGCAACCTTTGTTATAGTCTTGAAAGGTCATTCACATTAGTGAATAATAAGATTAACCACTGACTAGAGATGTCCAAATCTCAACACCCTATCATTATACATGAGTTTCTCTTTGGCTAAATCAAGAAAATAATCTTCCCTGTGTTAGAAACATGGGCCACCTTATAAAATTTATTAATGCTAATGCAGAAAATACCTCTACATGGGAAAAAAATTGGAAGTCAATGATTAAAAAGTTATTAAATATCATTTTAGAGTATAACAACAACCTTATTTTAAAGACTAGTAAGATCTATCTCGACCTATGATACACCTAAAAAATATAGTATTTTTAGACACATTTTTATACCTATTTTTGAGATATTACGCTTTAATGGATTGTATTTTTGTGTTTTTCTTACTGATACAAGTAAAAATGGAAAAAAAAAGCTTAAAGGAGTGAAAAAGAATCAAATTTGGAGCAAAAAGGTGAAAAATTATGCAAAAGAGTTTTGGCGCCTAAGCGCCAGATCCGACGCTTAAGCACTGGTTAAAAAGAGAAGGTCGCGCTTAAGCGTCAGTGGCAATTACTAGATGAGTAAAATCGATTTTCAAGAATTTTGAAAAGGTTTTTGATACATTTATTGTCATAATAGGTGGTTGTAACCACCATGGATGAAAATTATCATGAAATGATGCATCTCTTGGGCAAATACATTGAATCAAGACACATTTTGAAGAGATCCCAAGACACCTTTTGGAAAACTACAAAAGAAAGAAGAGAGAACTTAGAAAAGAGTCCTAAAAATATTGGCAAGTTTTGAAAGTACTTCTCTAAGGAGTTATTTCAAAGAGATTTTCCAGAACCACTTTTTATTTACTTTATCCTTTTTATTATTTTGTTTTGAGTGATTGTAAAAGAGAAGAGATTCAAAGGAACTTTAAGAGTTTGGTGGAGGACTTGAGATAAGTTTTTATCTTTTTGTATTAAGCTACTTTTGGTTTTAATTGAGACTTATTGTTGGTTTGACAATGATTTCTTCTTTTAAACTATAGTGTGGTTTTGTTTTCTCTATGGATTATGAGTAGTGTTCTTTATCTTTCTTCCTAAAATGATAAGTAATTAAGTTTTGGATAGATGTTATGGAGAGTATTGATCTTTAATGTTGGAAGAAGCTGTGATGATTTAAATCTATGCACTTCATGTACTTGTTGATTTCGCTAATCCAGATGTTAAAGGGTCAACAATTGGAAAGAATCACATGAGGTTGTATGAATGAGAATGTAGTTCATATGATTGATTGCAAACAATCAGAGAAATATTCATTGATGGGTGTAGAGTTAGAGGACTTTAAAGTGACAGGTTAAAACCCCAAAATTGATTTATTGTTTTATGTTCTTACACAAGAATGTTAGACTTCAGGTGGAGGGAATCGAGGGAAATCTAGAGTGAGAGCTAGTATCTTCCCTGCCTAGCCG
>JXCR01095291.1:52463-64191 GCA_002079205.1 Phalaenopsis hybrid cultivar | reverse complement strand
GAGCCGTTTTGACAACCCTAGTAAAAGTATATCTCCAAATTTGTATATAACTTTAATGATATACAACCCAATCCCTGTAGCGCTTCCTTCAACCATCTACCCATGTGAATCCAACCTTCATTGGTTCCATGTCTATTACATGAACCCTCCTAATTAAATTATCTCATGATTCGATAAGTAAAGGCCACTCAACTCTCTAGCAAATCAATGAAACACTGGCATGCTAGATCTCCTTTCTCGTTGTGCATGTCAATCACATGTACTAATATATATTGAGTGTAGGGCTCACATATAGCATGATTATTAAACACACATCAATTAAGCATGTCACTTGTCCACAATAATAAAATATACGAAATATTGCATTCATATTATAGAGTTCACTAACCTGACTTTCAAGTAACTCAACAATCTCATTCCTCTAAACTCTTACGATTGAAAAAAGAATTTCTCGAATGTGTAGCTCATTTCATCAGTAATTTAGTTTTTAGGAAGTTTTACAAGTACTATTTTTAATAAGAAACCAAACACTACGTAACTAAATACAAAACTCTTCCTTATAAAATCTCCCCCAGGAAGCATCGATCGACCTACATGCAAATGCTCCCAACTCCATATTTGTAAAAAATTTTGACACCCAACCATATTTGTTGTAAGTTTCGGTTCTCGAAAGATATGGGCTAATACTGCACTGCCCAATGAGTACTTTACAAATTCTTCTATATTTGCAATTATCGACAAGTATTAAAGATGAATGTCATAGCTAGAGTCAAGCAGTAGAAAAAAATCCTAGTACGAATTAAAAATATGCAAGAATATGCCTCAAAAAGACATAATCAATATCATCTAACTCATATAAAACTTGAGACAAAAAATCCATCTCAACTATTTACGAGGCATGCAAGTATGTTTTTCCCTAACTCATTTGAAATGTTGATGTGAGCTCTTCATTAGTAGGGTCATAAGACAACATCTTTCATCAAATGATCACCCCCCTCCCCCAAAACCACATTTTTTATGATCAATGAAGGTTCATCAATGCACAGATCAAGACCTATCTCAACATACTGCAAGGTAATAATCATCTCGCACACAAGAAGGTGGAATCTATTTGCTTCAGATGATCATCGTTCGACATGAGAATTGAACGATTGATGCTCTAGCTTGATGTAATGAAGGTGTTTGATACGATCTAAGTCCACTTGTTGTAACCCCTCTATGAATGNAAACCACATTTTTTATGATCAATGAAGGTTCATCAATGCACAGATCAAGACCTATCTCAACATACTGCAGGGCAATAATCATCTCGCTCACAAGAAGGTGGAATGTATTTGCTCCAGATGATCATCGTTCCACATGAGAATTGAATGAATAATGCTCTAGCTTGATGTAGTGAAGGTGTTTGATACGATCTAAGTCCACTTGTTGTAAACCCTCTATGAATCAATGATATGTAATCTGCCACTCCTTATCCATGATCAAATATAAAGCTAACTCTAAAATTATAAACTATGAATTCAGATTATTAATAGATATTAGGATGCAAAAATGACTATATTATATAAGAAAAATGCTAATTGGATGTATTGCATCAGGATGTGTTGCTCGATGTGATCCATGTAAAGCATCAATGCTAAGATGAACAACAACTGATGGGGGTCATAACTATCACTGACCCATGTTCTGCAATGATGTCGCTATCATTTCCCCTCCATGATAACTATGTGCAAAATATATGTCAATGAGCATATAAAATATAAACCAAAATAAAAAAAAAAAGTTATTTTGTAATTACAAACAAAATACCTATGATCTATATGCAGCAACAATGATAGTCTCAATGTAAGAGTCAGGTTAATTAAAATATACGAAACAAAAAATAATTGACATAATATTAGGTCAGTACACGGCCATGATAATCTTCCGCACAACATCTTTTACAGAAAAACATCTCTGAGACTGGAAATGTTTTTCTGTAAAAGAAAATGATGAATTGCGATCTTTTCACCAAGCTATTCAAAGATTTACAGACTAGAATTCAAATCTTCCGCACAAAGCTTTTTCATCAAAGTTTATATCTACATTGTTTTTGAAATCTTTCAAAATTCAACTGTTTGTAACCTTTATAATACTGCAATGTTAAAATAAAACAAAAGCTCATCTTATGATTTTCAGCTAGAAGTTATGGAGCAGAAACCACTAACAATGGTTTCAAAATTCATTTAACTTGTGATCAATGCCCCATATATCTATTATCCACATAAATAAAACCTTTGAATTTACTTCGGAACAAAGAATATATGTAAAAATTGGCTACCACTCAATTCTTATGTATTAACATATCTATAATAGCCATGATAATTCTTTTTTTTTTTCTTTTTGGATAAGTGAGAGCAGAACTCAGCAATGTTAAAAATAAAAGAAAATTTACAGAAAAAATTACAAGAGTTGCTCATTTTGTCTCCTAAGCCAAGAAATTGGCGAAGGATAAATTGGCAAGAAAACTATGTACTGGTGATAAGGTACTAATAACAGTTGTGACATCTCAAATTCTATTCCACTTGAAAAATTAGAGATCATTTTATGTTCAATCACATTTATGTCTCTGTTTGATTACATTATCCTCAATTAATTTAGATTGCGACATAGTTTATGATATTCAAGCACACCCTCCTAAATGGGCGAGTTACTTGCATAACCCACTACTACTCTGCCTTAATTGGAGTTGAAACCAGCTCGTCATTATCCTGGTATTTCAGCATTTCCAAGGAGGTAATATAAGACTCCATTAGCAGCCTCGATGGATCATTTATAAAAACTTTGTTTGATATGTTTGCAAAACAGAACACATGCGATAACTTACCAAACAAAAACAAATATGAAAATCAAACTATTACAAATATGATTGTATGCAAAAATAGTGTTTGCAACATTTTCTTGGAGGTATTGCATATGTCCCTGGGGTATAATGTTGAGGTGGACGTACTAGACTCTCTCTCAAATGGTGTTAACGATCATAATCCTCTGATTGTTGTTCCACTAACATCATACCAATTTGTGCCATGAATTGTGATTGTTGAGGTTTAATTAGAAGAGACATCTAGAAATGCTCCATATAGTGTGATCAAATGAGGAAGTGGATCTACCCAACCAAAATGTTGATGTACTGGTGTATATGGAAATAGCTATTGCAGCAGGAGCCATAGTGTACTAGTGGATACATGTAGACCATGCAGTCCACGTGTTGTACAGAAAGTTGGTAAACTTGGATCAATAGGAGCTGATAGTACAGCATTGACAACTGCTAGCGGACATATTATGTCTGATGTGGATGGGTGCTCTGCAACATTGTCTTCACTATAGCGATCATTTGTAATATATATATACTTTTATGAACCACTTTACATAAGCCCTTATATGCATCAAACAGAGGCTGATATGAGTTGTCATCAGATCTCCTAAAAATTTATTGAAAAAACTCCTTTTAGGAAGTTGTAACACAACAATAAAATTAATATTTTTCGTATTACTTCATAACTTAAAAATACTTATAATTACATAAAATTAACTACCATTCTCTCTTCTAGTGCATTTGGATAATAATGCTTGGATCATAAGTTGACGCATGTAGCAAGTTTAGGAAAGCCCAAGATCTAAATCAACGAATGTGCTCCCTAGGTATTTGATCCTCATCAATATCCAAGTTAATGTGGTGGACAAGAAAACCACGTCTATTCCACCATTTTATATATATAACTTTGATGACATACAACCCACTCGGTGCATGACTACTTTCTATCATCTAAACATGCAAATCCAACCTCCATTGGCTCCATGTCCGTTACCTGAACCTTACCAAATTGTCTCATGATGCGATCAGGTAAGTGTCACATAACTCTCCTCTAGCAAATCAATGAAACGAAGGCTTGACAGATCTCCTTTCTTGTCATGCATATATCATCCACATGTACCAATATCTATTGAGTGTCGGGTTGTCATATAGCATGATTATTAAACACGCATCAATTAAGCATGTCATATGTCAACTATTATAAAATCTAAGCAACATTACATTTACATTATACAGTGTACTGATTTGACTTTAAAGTAACCTGTCAATCTTATCCCTATAAAATCTTACGATCATCGTAGAAATTTCTTGAATGCGTAGCTCATTCCATCTATAATTTCTTACGATCATCGTAGCTCATTCCATCTATAAAATCTTACGATCATCGTAGAAATTTCTTGAATGCGTAGCTCATTCCTGTCATGCATATATCATCCACATGTACCGATATTTATTCAGTGTAGGGTTTTCATATAGCATGATTATTAAACACGCATCAATTAAGCATGTCATATGTCAACTATAATAAAATCTAAACAATATTACATTCACATTATATAGTGTACTGACCTGACTTTTAAGTAACCCGTCAATCTTATCCCTATAAAATCTTACGATCATCGTAGAAGTTTCTTGAATGCGTAGCTCATTCTATCTATAATTGGATATTTAAGAAGCTTAACACATATTGCTTATAATTAAAAACTAAGTACAATACCCTTCCCTTATAAATCTAAGGATATGGAATATGAAGTGTCGGCTGACCTACATGCAAGTCTTGTCAACTCTATATTTGCAGAAGATATAGACACCCAGCCATATTCACCTGGCTGGGTTTCGTTGCAAGTTTTAGTTTTTGATAAAGATGGGTTAATATAGCACTACTAAAGGAGTTCTTTTTAAATTCTTTTAGGTTTCCATTATCGACAAGTACTGAAGATGAAGCGTGCAACCAAATGAGTCAGGTAGTAGAAAAAACCAAATATGAATAAACAATATGCATGAGTATGCCTCAATGAAAGCCAATTTCTTCTATCGAATGATTACCAAGAAGTTTGTCATAGCAATCAGGCCATGAAACCCAACTACCCATCACTCAACCACATTTTATCTGATCAAAGCAGATCCATCAATGCACGGACCAAGTATAACCCCAACATGATGTGAGGTAATAGTCATCCACCGATAAGAATATGGAATGTATTTACATCAGATGACCATTACTCCATAAGAGCAACCAGAAAATGATGATTCAACTCTATGTAATGCAGTTTTCTGATACAATATAAATCCTCTTATTGTAACCTCTTTATGAAATACGGATATGTAATTTGTCACTTCTTAGCCATGATCAAATGTGAAGCTAGTTCTAAAATCGTATCCTATGAACTCTGGTTATTAATAAATATTAGGTTGCAAAAAATGGTTATAATATATAAGATGAATGCTAACAGGAATGTATTGCATCAGAATGTGTTGCTTGATGTGATACACACAAAGCGTCAAAACTAGGATTAACAACAACCACTGCAGGTCATAACTATCACCAACTCATGTTCCGCAATGATATCTTCATTTGTCCTCCATGATTATTGCATGCAAAATATATATCAATCAGCATATAAATACAAACACAAATTAAGAAATTTTTATTTTGTAATTACAAACAAAATACATGTGATCTATTGTTGATCTCACTTTTGGTTGAGGTTTAGTTTTTCCTCTTTAGTAGTCTAAGATCTAGCCATAAGACTTTCCTGTTGACTATTCCTAGAAAACTAGAAAAGGAACCCTCACCATTAGAAACTCTAAACTCCTCCTTGCTCAACTTGAAGTTCCACATATTGGTCTTAAACTCTAGCACTTAGTAGGTAGGGTCAATATGGGGGAGCTCAAGGTGAGTTCCCATAGGACTGCTTGCCCATAGGGTTGACTTTGAGTGTTGGTCTAGGGCTAAGGCACTCACTTTCACTCACAATCCCTCACAACCCTAAACCCAAATTTTTCTAACTGTGGTCCCTTGATCCTTTGGGAAACTTATGTAGATGGTCCCCTAAACCCACTAGCCCTAGGCTAGGGTTTAGCTAAGACCAGTACATAGAGGAACCAAATGGGAATTCTATTGGTCCATAGCTCATGTAGGGTGGTCGATACCCCAACCATACAAAAATAACCAATTTGACCTTTCACCCCCAAACCTACCCAAATTACTTAAACAACCCCAAATCCCAAATTTGGTCAAAATCCTCAAATCCATCCAAAATACCCAAACTTGTCCAAAAATCATTTCAAACCTTTTGAAAATACCCAAATAACCCAAAATTACCCAAAAATGCCAAATTTACCAAAATGCCCCCAAAATTACAAAAATACCCTTGGCACCCAAACTTTCCCAAAACCTCCAAAATCACTCCAAATGTCTCCAAAACCCATTTGAACCCCTCAATTGGACCCAATTCGACAAATATGATCATTTTGACCAAAACCCCCAAATTGCCTTTAAAGGCCCAATTTCCCAAATTTACCTCAAATGTTCATCAATTTGGTCTCAATCTCCCCCAATTTCAATCCTAAGCTCAAATTCACCTTCCATATGACCAATTTAAACCAAATCCAAGCANTCTCTTCTAAATCATCATAAGGTTTTTTCTTTTAGTTGTTCATGTCACAATAAAATTTAATTGGAAGGAAAGAAACTCAAGGATATTTAGAACTTATTCTTCTTCTACTATTATTCTGATTAAGAATATTCATGAAACCGACACTTAGAAAATTAGAAAATGAAATTTAAAAAGATCCTTTTCTTTCTTAAAGCGATTTATTATTTGGATAACCTTGTTATTGTTGCTTTTGATGAAAATCTTTTTTTACATTCTTTGTGATGATAAATACTGCTCTAAGGGATTTCTCTAAATTAGTGTTGATATATGGTTAAAATTTTATTTTAGACATGGTGGCATTATTTTGAAGTTATTTTTGAGTTACTTTGAACTTATGATGGCCTTCTTCTTTCTCAAATCAGTTCAACCATTTTTATTATTAAGCTGCTCTTTGCTTTCCATTATTTGATTTGGTGATGCTTATCAAGTAGAATTGGTTGCATAATTTGGATGGAGTTATTTGATCAATGCAAGGAATAGCTCATAACTCATGGCTTTACTGTATTAATTGACTTTGTGTTATTTTGACGGCACTCTTTTGTTTTATTTTGAGAATTGATGTTTTTTTAATTGTCTTTTGGAATGTTTTAATCTGGAGATTAGTCTGGCTTAGCATTTATTCAATTGTGTTTTGAAAATTCTTGAACTTATTTGATCAGTGAAGAAGATCATTCTAGTTTCCCTCTTTATTATTTGATTTCACTTAGTTTGAGAATCATTGATCTTCTTCTATTCAGCTCGGTTCAACCATTCATACTCCTTAGTTGCATTTTGCTTTAGATTGCATTGGTGCCGTTGGGTTATGAAATGGTAGCTAGAGTTTTTTTATTAGTGAAAGATGGTTGTTTTCTGAGCTCTCTTCGGTTGTTAATTTCTTTTATCATGTTGTCATGATCTGTTGGCCATATTGCTTTGGAAGATCTAATAATTTATGTTTGATACTTCTACTTCATGCTCGACTCTGTTCCGAAGAAGATTGTTACTAAAGGTCTCTCTATGAAAACTTTAGAGCTTGTTCAGGCACTGTGGGTTTGGTAAATATTGAATGATTGTTGATTCATTTTTTTCATTTCTTCCATTCATTATTGCTGTTCAGCTTGATTTGTATAATTGAAATTTTTACCTATATTTATTTTTAATCTCTTGTAGAAACTTTATTTTTTATTTATTTTTTAATGTAACTCTCTAGAATATTTTTAAATAGATTTGAGTCAGGCTTCCAATTTTTCACATAAATGGAAAAAAGGTAGCAGAACAATTGCCAGCGTTCAAAAACGGTAGCCGCTTTCCACATACGACGCGAGGAATATTACCGAGGATAATGGGGTTGCTCTNAAGGTAGCAGAACAATTGCCAGCGTTCAAAAACGGTAGCCGCTTTCCACATACGACGCGAGGAATATTACCGGGGATAATTGGATTGCTCCTGCCCGAGTCGTCGCCATTCTGCATGCGGATATCAGCGAATCTACCATTCAAAACGCCTGAAAACTAATTACATTGCACGGCTTACGAGGTCAGTTTCACACCGTAATCCAAGACCGCAACAGCTGTTCCATTAATACAGCTAGTACTTCAAAACTGATATTTTTAATTTTTCGCTGACTGACAGAACTTATAAAAAAAAAAATTAAAACCACATTACGGCCAAGGGCTAAATTTTTTAAATAATATTTTTAAAACATTTTATAACAACTGCAAAAATAAAAAAAAAATAATTAAAGTTATCACAAAATTGACTACTTTGCCCAGCAAGGAAAGTCGCCAATACAAATTTGAAAAAAATACTATCAATTAGAAAGCATCCTAACGAACTGAACATAAAATTCATAAAAGANATCACAAAATTGACTACTTTGCCCAGCAAGGAAAGTCGCCAATACAAATTTGAAAAAAATACTATCAATTAGGAAGCATCCTAACGAGCTGACATAAAATTCATAAAAGTTGTTGTCAAAATTAGCAAAAACAGAAAGGATTCACATACAAACCACTCGATTCCATGTTTTAACGTGTCTAGCGCCTAAACTTTCACCCCAAGTGCTATGTATATAATCACCCCTTCACATTAATTCAATAAGATAAAATAGCTTCAACTAATTGAACTAATTAATATGCAAGAACGAAGGATAATTTTTTTAAAAGCATGCCATCGTAATCAGACTGCCTCTTGCTTCTCAGATAGTCGCATGAAGATAAATTGGCATGAAACTGTAATATAAATTAACTACATTAGTAGCTATATCGTTGCATGGCTGCTTTGAATTCCTCAGAGGAGACTTCTCGTCACAATGGTAATGTCAGCCAGAAGGCAATCTTCGGTTGAGGCCTGCAGAATTAAGAAAGTGAAGCAGACCCATTTTATTTTTAAGAATGGAAATCAATATTTTCATGCATAGGTAAGGTGGCATTTGTGTAAACATTGAAGTTTAGGCATTAGATACGTAAATAAGTAGTATTTGAGTGTATGTATGTGAATCTTAATTAAATCATTTTAAATAGAATTTACCGTTATATGTTGAGAGTATTTTATGATGAGCTTCGTGTAAGTAGGCCTTCATAAAAAAATATTTGACATAATGTATTTTACTTTTTAAAATTTAAAAATGCTGGTATTTTTGATATGATATGAAAGATTTTGGTGGTAGAAATCTAAAAAGTAAATTTTAGGTGTTAGATATGTAAATGCGTAGGAATCAGGTGGTATGTATGCAAATGCCCCAACATGATTATCATTTAAATTGTACACGTGGTATTTTACCAGGTCAGAGACTTTCGAACCAAGGCGGCCTTGCTGAGATAAAATTTGGAATAATTAACCTGTAACTGATCATGAACTTAACCAGAAAATTATAGGAATATAAGAATCATGAACTTTATCTGCAATTTTCTGAGACTGGTAATGTTTTTCTGCAAAGGAAAATGGTGCATTGCGATCCTCTTACAAAGCCACTCAAAGATTTACAAACAAGTTCAAATTTTCCACTCAAAGATTTTTCATCTAAGTTTATAGCTGCAATGTCTCCGAAATCTTTTAAAATTCAACTATTTGTAACCTTTAAAATACTATAATGTTAAAACAAAACAAAAACATATCATATGATTTTCAGATCGAAGTTATTGAGCAAAAACTACTAACAAGGGTTTCAAAATTCATTGAACTCATGATCAATGCCTCATATATCTACAAACAACAGAAATAAAACCTTTTAATTTACTTCGGGACAGAATATATGTATGAAATTGACTGCCACTCAATTCTTATGTAAATGCTTATCTAACAGTGCCATGATAATTGAATTTTTTTTCTTTTTTGAAAAAGTTAGAGCCGAAACTCAACTTCGTTAAAAACAAAAGAAAGGTAACAGAAAAAATTACTTTGCCTCCTAAGCTCAAGAAACAGGAGATAAATAACATTGGCTGGAAAGCTTTCAATTGGTAATAAGGCACTATTAAGAGTTGCAACAATTCAAATTCTATTCTCATTAAAAAAATAGAGATCATTTTATGTTCAGTCATCACATATAGTCCACTGCCTGATTAANACTCAACTTCGTTAAAAACAAAAGAAAGGTAACAGAAAAAATTACAGGGTTGCTCGTTTTGCCTCCTAAGCTCAAGAAACAGGAGATAGATAACATTGGCTGGAAAGCTTTGAATTGGTAATAAGGCACTAATAAGAGTTGCAACAATTCAAATTCTATTCTCATTAAAAAATTAGAGATCATTTTATGTTCAGTCATCACATATAGTCCACTGCCTGATTACATCATCCTCAATTTATTTAGATTGTTGCATGGTTTAAGATATTCAAGCACCCTCATAAAGGGATGAGCTACTTGCAGAACCCACTCTGCGTTAATTGGAATTGAATCCAGCTCATCATTATCCTAATTTTTTAGCATTTCCAAGTAGGTGATATAAAACTCCATCAGCAGCTTCGNCAATTTATTTAGATTGTTGCATGGTTTAAGATATTCAAGCACCCTCATAAAGGGATGAGCTACTTGCAGAACTCACTCCTCTGCGTTAATTGGAATTGAATCCAGCTCATCATTATCCTAATTTTTAGCATTTCCAAGTAGGTGATATAAACTCCATCAGCAGCTTCGATGGATCATTTATAAAAACATCGCTGGATAAGGTTGCAAAAAAAAGCACATGTACTAAATT
This sequence comes from Phalaenopsis hybrid cultivar, assembly GCA_002079205.1. NCBI lineage: Eukaryota > Viridiplantae > Streptophyta > Magnoliopsida > Asparagales > Orchidaceae > Phalaenopsis > Phalaenopsis hybrid cultivar. Next base: position 53,506 of record JXCR01095291.1, on the reverse strand, counting down.
ACTAATTTTTGGAGGTATTGCATCTATTCCTGAGGTATACTATTGAGGTGGGCGTACTGGACTATCTCTCAAATGGTGCGTTGACGACCATAATCCTCTGGTTTTTTTGTCTTTAGCATTATATCAGTCTGGGTCATGAATTGAGATTGTTGAGATGGAATTGGGGGAGACATTTAGAAATGCACAGTATAGGGTGATCTAACCGGGATATTGGTTCCAACCATCAAAAATGAGGGTGTAGTCCAGTAATGTACGGTCATAAATGGAATAAACTGTAGCGACAAGAGCCATAGTATGCTAGCGGATGCAAGTGCGCCATAAAGTCAACTTGATACAGTTTGTGAACTTCGATCAATAGGAGCTAATAGTGTAACACTAACAAATATTAGTGGATATAATGTGTCTGATCTGGATGAGTTTTCTGCAACAGTCTGCACTATAGTGATCATCTGTAATACACATACTCATACAAAACTCTCTACATAAGCTCTTATATGCATCAATCAATTGCTGATATGGCTTGTCATCATATCTCCCAAATGCGGGTAGAAAAAACTCTTCTCCTTATAGGAAGTGATGAGGATACGATAAAATCAATATTATTAGTATTACTTCATAACATAAAAATACTTGTGCTTACATGAAATTAACTTTCAGAATTCTCTCCCCAGATGCTTTTGGATAATAAATGCTAGACGCTTCAGTTGACACTTGTAACAAGTAATGGGAAGCCCGAAATCTCTACCAACACATGAATTCTCTGTCCTTGATCCTCATCAAAATCCATGTTATCTTCAGGGACAGTAAAAGCTAGGGGTGTAAATGAGCCGAACATGAGCGAGCCCAGGCTCAGCTCGTGTTCAGCTTGTTTATATTTCGAGCTCAAAAAGTGTGTTCGTGTTCGACTCGTCTACTTAGCGAGCCGAACACGAGTCGTTCACGAACAGTCATTTTGACAACCCCAATCGCGTAGCCATCAGATGTTAAGGATTGGGGCAAGATTTAAAACATCATTTGAATCTAATTTAATAATTTTTATTCTA
>JXCR01095291.1:22167-50342 GCA_002079205.1 Phalaenopsis hybrid cultivar | reverse complement strand
CCCCCAAGGAGAAAAAATTGAGCCCAAAAACATGATTTTCCAACTTTTGAAATGACTTCAGCATGTATTCCAACAACCGGGGCAATAAAAGAGCAAGATAAGCCCCAAATATAATTTCCAGTATTAAGAAATATTTCAGCATATGTTCCAACAACGGAGGGCAATAAAAAAAGCAAGATAAGCCCCAAATATAATTTTCAACATTAAGAAATATTTCAGCATATATTCCAACAATGGAGGGCAACAAATTAAGTTAAGATAAGCCCTCAAATATAATTTCCAGCATTAGGAAGATTCCAGCATATGTTCCAACAACGGAGGGCAATAAATTAAGCTAAGATAAGCCCTCAAATATAATTTCCAGCATTAGGAAGATTCCAACATATGCTTCAACAACAGGGGCAGCAAATAGGAACAAAAATGAGCCCAAACATGTTTTTCCAATTTATAAAACGCTTCCAGATTTCATGTCATTCGAAATAATGTAAAATAAAGAAGAAGAGAAGAATACCTCTTTAATATAGACTTAAAGAAAAACACTAAAATAAGATTGAAGAAAGCACCACAGAAATTTCTCCTAAAAGCCTCACGCAAAAGCTTTCCCGATTTTTTTTTAATTCTGCAAGCCGCAAATCCCTCGAAAGACAGAGAGGAAGTAAAACTTCTTTCGAACAAAAAGAATCGATCTGTATGCTAACCGTGAAAGAGAAAGAAAGCAGATGCCAAATTTCTTCTAAAGAACTTCTCTCTCAAGAACGCTCTCCCTTTTTTTTGTTAGCCAAAGAAAACTTCTCACCCTTACTCACACAGCAACTCATTATCCTCAGGAAGCCAAAAGGCAAAGAAAAGAAAAGGAATGTCGATCGTTTGCGCCCTAGCCTACCAATCGAGCGAGAGAAAGGAATCGACACCATAAATGAGGAGAACGCTCGGACTTGAGGAAGAGAAGCGTCGGTCAGGTGGAAACCCTCGATTGGAGACTCGTTCGGTCAAGCGGAGATCGAAAAGGCGAGCCGCAAATGCGAATGACAGAGGAAAGGAGAAGAAGCTCGGGCTCGGCGACCCATGGCATCGCTCGATCGATCCACGCCCAAACGAAATCGCGAGAGCTAGGGCACGACACACCCGAGCAGTCGCGGGATCGAGCCANGAACACGAACAATGACTTCACGAACAATTTCAAACACGAGCTTATTTCAAACAAACTAAATTTCAAATGAACTAAACACGAAACAAGCTCTGTTCGTTCGTGTTCGATTCCTTTACACCCCTACTCTTACCCGAGCCGTCGCCATTTTGCATGCGGATATCAGCGAATCTACCATTCAAAACGCCTGAAAACTAATTACATTGCACGGCTTACGAGGTGAGTTTCACACCGTAATCCAAGACCGCAACAGCTGTTCCATTAAAACAGCTACAGTACTTCAAAACTGATATTTTTAATTTTTCGCTGACTGACAGAACTTATAAAAAAAAATTTAAAAACCACATTACGGCCAAGGGCTAAATTTTTAAATTAATATTTTAAAAACATTTTATTACAACTGCAAAAATAAAAAAAAATAATTGAAGTTGTCACAACATTGACTACTTTGCCACGCAAGGAAAGTCGCCGATACAAATTTGAAAAAAAATACTTTTAAGAAAAAATCAATTAGGAAGCATCCTGACGACCTGAACATAAAATTCATAAAAGATGTTGTCAAAATTAGCAAAAACAGTAAAAGGATTCACATACATACCACTCGATTCCATGTTTTTACGTGTCTAGCGCCTAAACTTTCATCCCAAGTGCTATGTATATAATCACCCCTTCACATTAATTCAGTAAGATAAAATGGCTTCAACTAATTGAACTAATTAATATGCAAGAACAAAGGATAATTTTTTTAAAAGCATGCCAACGTAATCAGACTGCCTCTTGCTTCTCAGATAGTCGCATGAAGATAAATTGGCATGAAACTGTAATATAAATTAGTAGCTATCTCGTTGCATGGCTGCTTTGAATTCCTCAGAGGAGACTTCTCGTCACATTGGTAATGTCAGCCAGAAGGCAATCTTCGGGTAAGGCCTGCAGAATTAAGAAAGTGAAGCAGACTCATTTTATTTTTAAGAAGTGAAATAAACATTTTCATGCATAGGTAAGGTGGCATTTGTGTAAACATTGAAGTTTAGACGTTAGATATGTAAATACGTAGGAATTGAGTGTATGTATGTGAATCTTAATTAAATCATTCCAAATAGAATTTACCGGTATTTTATGATGAGCTTCGTGTGAGTAGTCCTTCATAAAAAAATATTTGATATAATGTATTTCACCTTTTAAAATTAAAAAATGGTGATATGAAAAATTTTGGTGGTAGAAATCCAAAAAGTAAATTTTAGGTGTTAGATATGTAAATACGTAGGAATCAGGTGGTATGTATGCAAATGCCCCAACATGATTATCATTTAAATTGTACACGTGGTATTTTACCAGGTCAGAGACTTTTGAACCAAGGCGGCCTTGCTGAGATAAGATTTGGAATAATTAACCTTTAACTGATCATGAACTTAACCAGAAAATTATAGGAATATAAAAATCATGAACTATATCTGCAATTTTCTGAGACTGGTAATGTTTTTCTGCAAAGGAAAATGGTGCATTGCGATCCTCTTACAAAGCCACTCAACGATTTACAAACAAGTTCAAATTTTCCACTCAAAGCTTTTTCATCTAAAGTTTATATCTGCAATGTCTCCGAAATCTTTTAAAATTCAACTATTTGTAACCTTTAAAATACTTTAATGTTAAAACAAAACAAAAACATATCATATGATTTTCAGCTAGAAGTTATTGAGCAAAAACTACTAACAAGGGTTTCAAAATTCATTGAACTCATGATCAATGCCTCATATATCTACAAACAACAGAAATAAAACCTTTGAATTTACTTCGGGACAGAATATATGTATGAAATTGACTGCCACTCAATTCTTATGTAAATGCTTATCTAACAGTGCCATGATAATTGAATTTTTTTTCTTTTTTGAAAAAGTTAGAGCCGAAACTCAACATCGTTAAAAACAAAAGAAAGGTAACAGAAAAAATTACAGGGTTGCTCGTTTTGCCTCCTAAGCTGAAGAAATAGGAGATAGATAACATTGGCTGAAAAGCTTTGAATTAGTAATAAGGCACTAATAAGAGTTGCAACAATTGAAATTTTATTCTCATTAAAAAATTAGAGATCATTTTATGTTCAGTCATCACATACAGTCCACTGCCTGATTACATCATTCTCAAGTTATTTAGATTGTTGTTGCATGGTTTAAGATATTCAAGCACCCTCATAAAGGGATGAGCTACTTGCAGAACCCACTCCTCTGCGTTAATTGGAATTGAATCCAACTCATCATTATCCGAATTTTTTAGCATTTCCAAGTAGGTGATATAAAACTCCATCAGCAGCTTCCATGGATCATTTATAAAAACATCGCTGGATATGGTTGCAAAAAAAAGCACATGTACTAAATTACTAATTTTTGGAGGTATTGCATCTATTCCTGAGGTATACTATTGAGGTGGGCGTACTGGACTATCTCTCAAATGGTGCGTTGACGACCATAATCCTCTGGTTTTTTTGTCTTTAGCATTATATCAGTCTGGGTCATGAATTGAGATTGTTGAGATGGAATTGGGGGAGACATTTAGAAATGCACAGTATAGGGTAATCTAACCGGGATATTGGTTCCACCCATCAAAAATGGGGTGTAGTCCAGTAATGTACTGTCATAAATGGAATAAAGTGTTGCGACAAGAGCCATAGTATACTAGTGGATGCAAGTGCACCATAAAGTCAACTAGTTGTGCATACAGTTTGTGAACTTGGATCAATAGGAGCTAATAGTGTAACACTAACAAATATTAGCGGATATAATGTCTGATCTGGATGAGTTTTCTGCAACAGTCTGCACTATAGTGATCATCTGTAATACACATACTCATACAAAACTCTCTACATAAGCTCTTATATGCATCAATCAATTGCTGATATGGGTTGTCATCATATCTCCCAAATACGGGTAAGTGATGAGGATACGATAAAATCAATATTATTAGTATTACTTCATAACTTAAAAATACTTTTGCTTACATGAAATTAACTTTCAGAATTCTCTCCCCATATGCTTTTGGATAATAAATGCTAGACGCTTCAGTTGACAATTGTAGCAAGTAATGGGAAGCCCGAAATCTCTACCAACACATGAACTCTCTATGTCCTTGATCCTCATCAAAATCCATGTTATCTTCAAGGACAGTAAAAGCTAGGGGTGTAAACGAGCCGAGCAGGAGCGAGCCCAGGCTCAGCTCGTGTTCGCCTTGTTTATATTTCGAGCTCAAAAAGTGTGTTCGTGTTCAACTCGTTTGCTTAGCGAGCCGAACACGAGCCGTTCACGAACAGAGTCATTTTGACAACCCTAATCGCGTAGCCATCAGATGTTAAGGATTGGGACAAGATTTAAAACATCATTTGAATCTAATTTAATAATTTTTATTCTATTTTCTTCATTAATACTTTTAATTGATTATAAATCTTCGTAGTCTTGTAGTCAATAAAATTTTAAAAAAAAACCACCCATCAAAGATATATATACATATAAATGATTAGTAGTATTTCGAGCCAAAAACAGCTAAATACGAGCGAACAAATATTTGTTCGTGTTGTTCATGTTCGACTCGTTAACTTGGCGAACGAGCTGAACATGAGCTGTTAACGAGCCGTTTTGACAACCCTAGTAAAAGTACATCTCCAAATTTGTATATAGCTTTAATGATNGAGCCTGGGCTCAGCTCGTGTTCGGCTTGTTTATATTTCGAGCTCAAAAAGCGTGTTCGTGTTCGACTCGTTTGCTTAGCGAGCCGAACACGAGTCGTTCACGAACCGAGTCATTTTGACAACCCCAATCGCGTAGTCATCAGATGTTAAGGATTGGGGCAATATTTAAAACATCAATTGAATCTAATTTAATAATTTTTATTTTATTTTCTTCATTAATACTTCTAATTGATTATAAATATTTGTAGCCTTGTAATCAATTAAATTTAAAAAAAAAACACTCATCAAAGATATATATATATATAATTGATTAGTAGTATTTCGAGTCGAAACGAGCTGAACACGAGCGAACAAATATTTGTTCGTGTTGTTCATGTTCGGCTCGTTAACTTGGCGAACGAGCCGAACACGAGCTGTGAACGAGCCGTTTTGATAACCCTAGTAAAAGTACATCTCCAAATTTGTATATAACTTTAATGATATACAACCCAAATACCTGTAGCGCTTCCTTAACCATCTACCCATGTGAATCCAACCTTCATTGGTTCCATGTCTATTACATGAACCTTCCTAATTAAATTATCTCATGATTCGATAAGTAAAGGCCACTCAACTCTCTAGCAAATCAATGAAACACTGGCTTGCTAGACCTCCTTTCTCGTTGTGCATGTCAATCACATGTACTAATATATATTGATTGTAGGGCTCACATATAGGTTGATTATTAAACACACATCAATTAAGCATGCACTTGTTCACAATAATAAAATATACGAAATATTNCTTTAATGATATACAACCCAATCCCTGTAGCGCTTCCTTCAACCATCTACCCATGTGAATCCAACCTTCATTTGTTCCATGCTATTACATGAAACTTCCTAATTAAATTATCTCATGATTCGATAAGTAAAGGCCACTCAACTCTCTGGCAAATCAATGAAACACTGGCTTGCTAGATTTCCTTTCTCGTTGTGCATGTCAATCACATGTACTAATATATATTGAGTGTAGGGCTCACATATAGCATGATTATTAAACACACATCAATTAAGCATGTCACTTGTCCACAATAATAAAACATACGAAATATAGCATTCATATTATAGAGTTCACTAACCTGGCTTTCAAGTAACTCAACAATCTCATTCCTATAAACTCTTACGATTGAAAAAAGAATTTCTCGAATGTGTAGCTCATTTCATCTGTAATTTAGTTTTTAGGAAGTTTTACATATACTATTTTTAATAAGAAACCAAACACTACGTAACTAAATACAAAACTCTTCCTTATAAAATCTCCCCCATGAAGCATCGATCGACCTACATGCAAATGCTCCCAACTCCATATTTGTAAAAAATTTAGACACCCAACCATATTTGTTGTAAGTTTTGGTTCTCGAAAGATATGGGCTAATACTGCACAGCCCAACGAGTACTTTACAAATTCTTCTATATTTGCAATTATCGACAAGTATTAAAGATGACTGTCATAGTTAGAGTCAGGCAGTAGAAAAAAATCTAGTACAAATTAAAAATATGCAAGAATATGCCTCTACGAGACAGTTTCAAAATCATCTAATCTCATATAAAACTTGTGACAAAAAATCCATCTCAACCATCTACGAGGCATGCAAGTATGTTTTTCTTTGACTCATTTGAAANAACGAGTACTTTACAAATTCTTCTATATTTGCAATTATCGACAAGTATTAAAGATGAATGTCATAGCTAGAGCCAAGCAGTAGAAAAAAATCTATACGAATTAAAAATATGCAAGAATATGCCTCTAGAAGACAAAGTCAATATCATCTAATCTCATATAAAACTCGTGACAAAAAATCCATCTCAACTATCTACGAGGCATGCAACTATGTTTTTCCCTAACTCATTTTNGGACTATCTCTCAAATGGTGCGTTGACGACCATAATCCTCTGGTTTTTTTGTCTTTAGCATTATATCAGTCTCGGTCATGAATTGAGATTGTTGAGATGGAATTGGCGGAGACATTTAGAAATGCACAGTATAGAGTGATCTAACCGGGATATTGGTTCCACCCATCAAAAATGAGGGTGTAGTCCAGTAATGTACTGTCATAAATGGAATAAACTGTTGCGACAAGAGCCATAGTATACTAGTGGATGCAAGTGCACCATAAAGTCAACTTGTTGTGCATACAGTTCGTGAACTTCAATCAATAGGGAGCTAATAGTGTAACACTAACAAATATTAGCGGATATAATGTGTCTGATCCGGATGAGTTTTCTGCAACAGTCTGCACTATAGTGATCATCTGTAATAAACATATTCATACAGAACTCTCTACATAAGCTCTTATATGCATCAATCAATTGCTGATATGGGTTGTCATCATATCTCCCAAATACGGGTAGAAAAAATTCTTCTCCTTTTAGGAAGTGATGAGGATACGATAAAATCAATATTATTAGTATTACTTCATAACATAAAAATAGTTGTGCTTACATGAAATTAACTTTCAGAATTCTCTCCCCAGACGCTTTTGGATAATAAATGCTAGACGCTTCAGTTGAAACTTGTAGCAAGTAATGGGAAGCCCGAAATCTCTACCAACACATGAACTCTCTCTGTCCTTGATCCTCATCAAAATCCATGTTATCTTCAGGGACATGTCGGCTGTTTTTTTTTTTTTTAATTATTCGTGATTTGAAAAAATAAATGATTTTGTGATTTTGAAAATAATTTAAATATAAATATAATCCTTTTTTTTATTTTTTTTTAAACGTAACATTTTAATTTTAAAAAAGGTGAGACCAAACGGGTCTCACATTTAAATAGTTTAGATGATTGAATACAATACTACGGGTAATACACTTATCCCGAAGAATAAATATATCACTTGTAATAAGGATTCAATCACCTAGACTAAAGAATTTGTGACATCCATATTGGTCTTCGAAATATTTTATAAAAAGGCTAACAAGTTCCCCTACCTAACATAAAAAATTAGATAGGATTTATTTTATCTGGGTTCCTGGTTCCCTATAGAGGCAAGCCCGTATAGTTAATTACATCTTAAATGATTGAAATCACTTAAGAAAACTCGATTAAGATCAGGTGGTTTTGCTTTCAAGATTTCAAATTTTAGGTTTTCACGATTGAATATGGGAAAATCAAATAGGAATGACTCAAAATAGGAACAATTATTTAAGGAATCCAGAGGAAAGAAAAGTAGGGGATATCATAGATCCAGGAGAAACCCTAGGGATGTCTCATCTATCCTAATGTTCGGCTTTATGTCTTTGAAATGATGTTTATTTGATATTTCAATCCTGCAAATTTTTTAGAATTTAGAACTTATGTTTTTACAATATCGGACTGTGCAAATAGCGTAAAAGACAGGAGGATTTACACCATACCGTACGGTAACCTTGGAATCCTAAAATGTTAGGACTTATAATTGTACAACAGAGTTGTACAGAAAGCCTAAAGAGTGATCCTATGGGTTGTTATTTAAACTAAGGAAAGTGTATAGTGTTGTGAAAATATTTATGTGATGAGAAGATGCTTTGCTGCTGCAGATCCACCTGGAAATTGTTCCTCGTCGCGTTGTCCACGATGTTCGCTCCAAACTCTTCGTAATAGCACCTCTTGGTTTAGTTTTAGTATTGAAAATGCTCCTAACCACTAGGTAATCATAAACTAAGGCATAGTGTATCAAAGTAACTAAGCATGCAGTGTGAAAAAAAAGTAACAATGCACTATACAGTAAAGAGAAAAGACAAAATAACATGTTGAAAGAAAAGCATAACGTGTTATAAATAGTATAACATGCTGGGGAAGCTGTATAACAGACTATGAAAACAATATAACATGTTTTAAAATAAAATGCTGTAATATAAATTAAACCGGTACACCTGAGAGGTTCATTGCTCCTTTAAATTTAGCAATTATGCGCTGTGTAAAAGAGATAAGCATGACCTGAAAAAGACTTAACAGAAACAGGTAAATCATAGGAAAAAGACAAACAAATAAAATAAAATACAACATCACATATAAAGGACCAAGAATAGAAAATTTATATGTGATATTGGAATGTCCTCAATTGTGAGGAGGATTTGAGTGTAGGACAAACTCAAATTCCGGAGCATTGGGTTTCAGTTTTAGTCAAGTTAAGGTAAAAATTTCATTATTTGATTTAATTAAATCAATCATGAGTCACAAGTGCACCCTCGTGCCTAGTGTCCTACTTATCTTCTAAACTGAGGTTAGATGTTTAGATTTCTTAGGGTCATTTGAAAATTAGTATGATAAACTATCTCTTAAGTTGTGCTCCTAAGATCTAGGATATCTGTACTTTAGTTTAAACTTGAAGTATCATAAAGTGTCTAATCTCAATTAAGTGTCTTTCCACTAACCCTCAAACATTTATAGATCCAGCTTAGCTCGCTATCAGGCTCCTAAAACCTAGGGATAAACTCATAGTTTTGGCAAAAGAATTGTGAGTTGTGCTTCAATCTTAGTTAAAGGAATTGGATTTTAAATTGATTCAAAGCTTAAGGGATCTAAGTGTAAGTCCACTAATCTCTCAATCGTTATCTAAATTCTCATTTCTTTTGATTCCAACTAGTCTTCCAATTTGCAATTCATTTTTTCCTTATGTAAAAGAAAATGTGGATTGTTCGTTACTCTATCTCCTCTTTAGATTTTATCATCCCAAAAATTCAAATTTCAATTTTAATTTTCTCTCATTTTCTCTTTCCCTCATATTTCCCTTGAAATTATAAATCATTTCTGAATATAATTAAATCGGAAATTCTCATTTTTAACTTGACCGTAAAAAAAAAACAAAACGAACGAAAAAGTAGACCGATCCATTTTTTTTTTTAAACCAAGTTAAATCAATAAAACTCATGAATGTATCGGTCTAAAACATTTAAATTCGTTAAAAGGAAAATGATCGGATCATTCCCGAGGAGGATATCCTTTCCAAATGTCAATTTTGCGCATTTCCAAACCTCTATTGAATTAAATTTATATCAATCTCATACTTTATTCAAAATGAAATTATATAAACTTTTTTTTATTTCACAAGTCACCAAACCAGCTCCAAACAAACCCAAACAAACCCACGGGTAAAGCCAAAAAAAGAGATAAAATGCCACCAAACCAGCCTCAAATAAACCAGCTTTAAAGCAATGGTAGAAAATCCCGAAACGAGCCAGTTAATTCAGCTAAAAAACGAAGGCAGAAAACGCCNCCCTCATATTTCCCTTGAGATTATAAATCATTTCTGAATATAATTAAATCGGAAATTCTCATTTTTAACTTGGCCGTTAAAAAAAAGAAAAAAACAAAACGAACGAAAAAGTTGACAGATCCATTTTTTAAAACCAAGTTAAATCAATAAAACTCATGAATGTATCAGTCTAAAACATTTAAATTCGTTAAAAGGAAAAAGATCGGATCAATCCCGAGCAGGATATCCTTTCCAAATGTCGATTTTGCGCATTTCCAAACCCCTATTGAATTAAATTTATATCAATCTCATACTTTCTTCAAAATGAAATTATATAAATTTTTTTTATTTCACAAGTCACCAAACTAGCTCCAAACAAACCCAAACAAGCTCACGGGTAAAGCCAAAAAGAGAGATAAAATGCCACCAAACCAGCCCCAAATAAACCAGCTTTAAAGCAATGGTAGGAAATCCCGAACCGAGCCAGTTAATTCAACTCAAAAACAAAGGCAGAAAACTCCAAACCAGGTCAATTGATTCAGCTCAAAAACGAAGGCATAAAACCCCAAACCGAACCAATTAATTCAGCTAAAAAACGAAGGCAGAAAACCCCGAACCGAGCCAATTAATTCAACTAAAAAACGAAGACAGAAAACTCCAATCCAGGTCAATTAATTCAGCTCAAAAACGAAAGCACAAAACTCCAAAAGAATCAAAGTCAAATCTCTATTTAATATAGGTATATTTTCAGCCAACATTTAATCCAACAAGAAGGTAAACCTGATCTCATTAAATGAACTAAAATAGGGTCTTTTAAACAAAATTTCATGAAGCCATAACCAAGCCCCCCCCACAAGGAGGCAAAATTGAGCCCAAAAACATGATTTTCCAACTTTTGAAATGACTTCAGCATGTATTCCAACAACCGGGGCAATAAAAGAAGCAAGATAAGCCCCAAATATAATTTTCAGCATCAAGAAATATTTCAGCATATGTTCCAACAGCGGAGGGCAACAAATTAAGCTAAGATGTGATCCCTAAACATAATTTTTCAACTTTGAAAAGCGATTTCCAGCATGTTTTCCATCAAGGGGCAACAAGAAAAGCAAGGTGTGAGCCCCAAATGTGATTTTCCAACTTTGAAAAATGATTTCCAGCATATATTTCAACAAGAGGCAGCAAGGGAAGCAAAATGAGAGCCCCAAATGTAATTTCCCAACTCATAAAATAATTTTCAGCATGTTTTCTATCAAAGGGCAGCAAGAGATGAAATAAATGAGCTCCAAATACATTTTTTCAGCTGATAAACATAATTTCTAGCATGCTTTCTATCAAGGGCAGCAAGAGATGAAATAAATGAGCTCCAAATACATTTTTCCAGCTCCTAAACATAATTTTCAGCATGTTTTCTATCAAGGGCAGCAAGAGATGAAATAAATGAGCTCTAAATACATTTTTCCAGCTCCTAAACATAATTTCCAGCATGTTTTTTATCAAGGGGGCAACAAGATAAACTAGATATGAGGCCCAAGTATAATTTCCAGCTCATAAAAAAAAAATTTCAACATAGGAACAAAATCGGGCCCATCAAAGGGGTAAAACAGCAAAGATTTCAGCAAAGACATGATATCAAAAGGAGCCAAACCAAACCCAACATATGAGCAAAACAAATGCAAATATCCCTTGCAAGAATCCATCACAAAAGAGTTAAAGCCGAACCCAACAAGTGAATTAAACGAAATGTCATTTCAGCTATTATGAAGCCAAGACCGAGTCCTCCAAAAATGTGCTAAAATATTGAAAATTTTCAAGCTAACATTTAATCCAGCATAACCAAAACTGAAACCTAGGCAACGGCAAAACAGAGAAAATTTCCAACATATGTTTCAAACAGTGATAGGTAGCATGAAATAGATTGAGCTTGAACTAATGATTCATTTTTTAACATGAGTAATAAATGAGTTTGGTAACCCATTCTAACATGCATTTCGAGAGGGGCAAATCTCATCCCAAAAACACCATTACGATACTTTCAAATATCTCAAGCAAGAAGAACAAAGACAACCCACACATGCTTTGTTTTCATTATTTCTAGTGAGTATCCTTGCTTAAATTTCAAAATAAGCCTAAGCTTCACTTCCAAATATTTTTTTATAAGAGAATGGAGATGTCTTTAGATGCCATCCGAAATAGTGTAAAATAGAGGGGAGAAAAATACTTCTTAATGCCGACCTAAAGCAAAAGAAAATGTAAGAAAGATCCAATGAAGTGCCTCCCAAAGAGATCTTAAAAAAAACTTCAAAAAAATAACAACCGGCAAATCCTTTAAACTTCCAGCACACCAGAAGCTAGTCAAGCAGAAATTTCGACAGAGCTTTCTTCTTGAAAGCTTTGAGAAACAGCCACCAACGGATGCTCACAACAGCACAAAAGCCACTCCTCTTCTTTCAGACTTTTCTCAAGAGAAAAACAGGATTCAAAAAAAATTTTCAGCAAACAAATAAAATGGCAGCACCTCTCCCTCAAGAAAATTTCGGCCAAACTCAAAACCCTCCGCAAGTGGGGTTTTTATAGCAAAGAAAGGAGAAAAGTAGCCACCTACCAGCCTCTCTAGTCAGCAAATCAGGTAAAGGGAGAGGAGAGGATGAGAAAGATTTGAGGCAAGAGGAAATGCAGCCTAGGGCAGAGGAAGGGGCGGTCAGGTGGAGTTCCACCGTTGGGAAGCTGCTTGATCGAGCAGAGATCGAGGAGGCCGCATGTGCGAATGGACCGCGTGTGAGGAAAGAGGAAGGCGAGCCACCTCATGCGCGAATGACAGAGGAGACGATGAATCAGGCTTCGGGAAAGAAAGGGGCGAGCCACGGGTTGCGCCTGTTAGGGCTTGCGATCGAACCAGTAGACGCGTTCGAGAGCTGCGATAGGGAGGCGCGTGCGGTGAAGTAGGGATTAGGGTTTTAATAATACTATAAGTGATAAAGATTTAAAATAGTTTAATATTTTTAAAAATAAAATTCAATTCGTACTTTTCAACCGTGCGTCAAAACATAACAAAATTGGTATCATTTTTAGATAATTTTGAAGTTCCGGATGCGCTAGCGCGGTTTGTTTCGCCACCGAAAATTGTTTTGACGAATTCATCGATTTGCGTGTCAATTTTCTTGTGTCAAAAATATAGCAATATGGGTGTTCATTCCTACCAAAATTGGTGTCCCGGACGCGTTGGCGCAGTCCAATTTGTCGTCGGAGATCATCCGGAGAAGTTCGCATTTTGACCCCTCCTCTGGGCTTAATTGAAGTCCGATTTCGTGCAACTCAATGAATTTTGTGCATTTGGTGTGTGTATCTGACGAAAAGGTCATGACGATATTTTTCTAAAACTTTGAGTCCTATTAGGAACTTCTCTCTTGAATATTCGCAAAATAGCTCATAACCGTTCGTTCATAAGACGATGGTCTTGTGCCAAAAATGCTAGACATTAAAGAAAAATAGAAACTGGTTGGAATTTCTAAAAGGGTGAGTCTCAATTCTAGTTTTCTAAAATGGTCAATAGAAACTCCTAGAGCTAGATCCTAAGACCCTAGAAAAGAAAATGACCTTAAAAATGAGGTCAACAGGGTTAGGTTAGGGTTAGGATTAGAGTTAAGCCTATGCAAGTTAGGATTTGGGTTTGGGTTAGGTTTAGGTTAGGGCTCAAGTTCAGGTTAGGTTTAGGTTAGGGCTTGGGTTCGGGCTAGGTTTAGGTTAGGGCTTGGGTTTCAGTTTAGGTTAGGATTAAGGGTTAAGGTTGGGTTAGGTTTTGGCTAGGGTTTAGGTTAGGGTTTAAGTTAAAACTAGGTTGGGTTAAGGTTTAGGCTGGATTCGGGTTAAGGTTGGGCTAGGTTTAGGCTGCAGTTTAAACCTAGATGAGTCCAGCCCAAACCGAAGCCTAATTCAGGGCTTTTGAATAGAATAACTAGATTTAAGAAAAATAAATTCTTAAACTAAAAAAGGAAACGAGAGAATCTCAACAGAGAGAAGGCTGACTAAAGGGGAGGAGGATCGTCGGATAACTTCTTTCTTCTTCCTCCTCGAAGCAGTGGAGAATGCAGAAGTAGTGTCAAAGCATGAGATTGTGTGTTGGAGAATGTTGAAGGCCGCCTATTATATGCTGGGAAAGTGGTGACAAAGCCCTTCGTGGCCATCTGATTAGGTGGTTGGTCGACGGCCATGATGAATTGGATGGTTGGAAGAGCCAAGGAACGCTGATAGCGAAACATGGCGACAAGTCGTGCTCGATTTCATGGACGAAGGCCATGTATTGGTGGTGTGTTAGTGGGAGTGATCACGCGGAGTGGTCACTCTAGATATACTTGCGTAACCATGCCGAGAAACTTTTAGGCGTAGTCACGCTCATACTAGGCGTGACCACACCAAGGTATTTCTGAGTATGGTCATGCCCAAGCCTGGCTTGATCACGCCAGGCCAAAAAGGGGCATATATTGATTTGTGCCTAATGTGGCTGCACTAGACGAAAAGGTGATGTTCGTGCAAGTCCTACGTGACCCAAAATGCGGTCAACAACCAAACCATCTAAGATGATTTTTCCAATCTTGCTTGTTAATGAAGCTACTCCAACCCTATCATGGATGCATTCATTTTGTATTTTGTCTCAAAGTGCAAAGCAATTTATCCGCCTGAGCACTCTCATCATAAAGCATTGCAAGTCTCACCACCATCTTATAAAATTTTCCTTCCAAGTCAAAGGAGCACTTTTCTATCACACAATAGGTTCAATGCATTATTCCACTTCAAATATTCAACTTCAATTCTACTAATAACATCCCCATTTATATCATCATAATTTTGAACAACAGACTCAAGATATCTAAATTGTTCACAACTTTTATTAATTTGATCACCAATTGTTACAAACCCGCCAGTACGTCTGCTAGCACTAAAATTACATTCCATGTATTCATTTTTAAATATACTCAAGAGAAAGTTTTAAGATTTTAGATTTGACCTCCATATATCAAATTTTGTTGAACTCTCTCTCTAGCATTCTCCATAGAAAAGATATCATCAGTGAAAAGCATACACCAAGGTAGATCCTCCTGTATATGTCCACTAAGAACATTCGTAACTAAATCAAATGAATATGGGTTTAAAGTTGATCCCCTATGTAATCTAACTGAGATAAGAAAATACTTGATCAATTCCCCTTATATTCTGACACAATGGCTCTAGTACACATACTTTAATGACTTAATATAAACAATATCAAAACTTTCATTTTCTAAAACTCTCCAAAGTAGTTCTCTTAGAGCCTTATAAATTTGTTCTAAATCAATAAAAATCATATGAGAAATTGTTGACTTGCTCTCTATTTATTTCTCCATGAACCCTCTTAATAAATGTACACCTTCCATAGTGGACTTGCTTGGCATGAATCCAAACTGATTTTGAGAAATTGTTTCATCCCTTCATACCTTTCTTCAATTATTCTCTTTCATAAAATTAAAGTACGACGCATTAACTTAAATCCTTTATAACTTACACTCTTATGCATCCATTTTATTCTTAAAAAATTGAACTAATAGACTTTTTCTTCACTCAATAAGCATCTCTTAAGTTTTAAAAAGAATATTAAAAAGTTTAATAAGCCAATAAATTTCCATCTCCTAAATATTTTCACACTTATTGTAGAATATCATCATGACCTAGTGCTTTTGCACACTTTAATTTTTAAAAATCTCAACTTCTATGTTACAAATGCAACGATGCAAATAAAAAAACGTTATTATTTATGGTATTAAAATCACTAAAGTTCATCATACTTTCAAAATCTTCATTAAAAATTTATCAAAATATCTCATCCACCAATATTGAATATTCTCTTCCAATAAGTGTTTTGTTCCTTTTTTTCATCCTTAATAAAATTTATTCAAAATAAATTATTACTTTTCTTTTATCTTTATTTGGCTAATTTATACATATATATTTCACCATATTTACTACTTAATCCACTATAAATATCATTAAAAGTAGAATTATTAGGATCACAAATTATTTTATTGCAGTCCCTACGGGTAACATTATATTTTCCCCAATTTTTTATGTTTTTACATCTAAACGAATTATTATAACAAAACTTCTTATTTTTTATTTTTTCTTGCATATTATTCTTCTACCACAAACTATTTTTATTCACAAGAATTTTTCCTTATAAATCTCCCAGCACATCTCATGTAACTTATTTAATAGTATCCATTACTTTATCCCACATAATATTAATTTCTATATGAACATCCCAAATCTTAAGATTTAAAATTTACTGATTAAAATTATTTTATTTACTTCTTTTAAATGCCCCACCTAATTTTATAATAATATTTTGTTGTATTTTTTACCTTCCAACCCTTCATCTTAAAATTTAAAACCAAAAATCGATGTTAGGTACTTAAATGTTTATTGGAATAACATTACACTCTTTATAACTCGACGATCTATTTTTCTTATAAGAAAATAATCAATTTATATTTTACTAAGAGTCTGTTTATGGGCAGGTGTTGATTATTTATAATCAGCTGATAAACAGATTTATTCTGATAATCTGATAATCTGCAGATTATCAGACTAAGTTGGCTTTCTATTTCAGGCAGCTTATTCAGAACAGCTTACTGGGAGCTGTTGTTGAATAAATGATCATTATGTCCATGTTTGGTTAAGCAGTTTGCAACAGAACTATTTATGAAAAATAATAGATAAAACATATATCTCAAACTATTACACTTTAGTTACAAAAATTAAAATATATTGCGCACCATTTCTTGAGTATCAAAAGAAATACAATTACAATTACAAGTAAGAAATTAAAACGTTCAATTTAAAACTCTGACATCATCTGTCATTGGTGGCACTGTCCTCTTGGAAAACCATCGTAACACAATCAATGTCGGCATGGGAGTATGTCGGAATGTCAGCCTAACAGAAGAAACTGCATCTTGCTGAAACACCCCTCTCACAACCGTAAAACTATCCCCCACTGCTATGAGGCTGGCGTGACGTAAGGGAGTCGGTAGTACGCAGTAACACAGCACAAATCAGGAGGTCTCGGAAATCCTAGAGCTCATGCTGCTACTGAGATAAAACAACCAAAAAATATAATTTGTCAGATCATAAAATCAAATTAAGTTTTATATGTGAGAACCGAATAAAAGGAAAATCAGTTCGACTAAAATACGCAATTATTTTCCATCATTCATCACTGACCTCGGAAATTACCTCCAATCTTTCAGCCCACCATTCATCTGGAGCATCGATTGTTCGCTTAACGGGATCCACTCCAACCCTGTGGATTCACGTTTGAGCTCCTAACTTTTTCACTCCTTCAATTGATCTCATTTATTTTTAAATTTGAGTCTGTCGTAATCCCTCCCTGTCAATTCTTTGAACTTTCTAGCAATATTTTGTCAATCTTCCTTACTGAAATACGTGGTTGGCCTATTTCTCAGTTCTATTTCTTTAATACATAGATCACAAAAAATATTTATTACTTCTTTATCCCACATAGCAGACAGTCCCCCTTCAGCCGCCTTAAAATGTTGGAACTATATGGAACAAAGGAAAATAAGTGCTTGCATTACCCGATACACAAAGCATTTCCACAGTGTTGCAATTTCCTCATCAAAACAAAAAATAAAAGTACATAAAAGAATTATGTGGTTCGGTCAAAGAACTACATCCACAGTAAGGCATCGAACATGTTTAATTATGCAATTGTGTAAGGTTACATAGCTATGAATCTCAAGGGAGAACACTATAACATGCTCTCAGCTAACCCGATACAATCAGTTTTTCATATGTTTCCTCCCTTTTCTTCCTTTGATGCTAATAAAACTACCTCAACTAACAAATAAAAGTAGCTCAACTTGAACCAATGTCGAGCATATTCATTTTTTATTTCACTGCATTCAATGAAAGAGATATTCATGAAGCTATTAGAGGCTTCATCTTGTTGCTGTACCAAAAAGAAATGTTGCAATGTCATATCGTTTTAAATCTGATATAAAAATAGCTGATGCATTATTCTGATCCTCATTTTGATAGCTATAAAAGTGTGAAAAATGATTGTAAAAATGAAGATGATCTTTTTCCTTGCTACTGCTATAAAGTGGAAAAATGATCGTCAAGTTACTCATAGAAAGCAATGTCAATGCTCAAGCTAAAATATAATATCGCACTAAACTAAATCCAATTACATTGAACGATTTCTACTCCCTGCTACGTAGCAAAGAGTGTAATTTGGCAAATAAATCCACCAAGATCACACAACACACAACCTCACCATCTTATAAAAATAAAGGGAAATTTTGCAATTCAAGAAATTCAAGCAAGAACTTATCCAACAATAAGAATTCCAATACCAGTGTTACGCCCAAAAGTAAAACAAATGTGGTCAGTCAAATATGCAATAAAAAGCTCATTATGCCTACCAGTGCTGGCACAAATATAATTTTCGATACAAACCTTCAGCCAACCCTCAAGCTAAACTCCCACACTACACCATAGCCGCAAGAGTGGAAATTAATAACTCTGGCGCAGCAGCACATCTCACCCCACATTTGAGCAACCTACAATTAATAGCACCTTACCAAGGTTCTGATCAAGTTCTTGTCAGAAATGGAGAACAAACGGACAAACACCTTACCATGATTCTGATCAAGTTCTTGTCAGAAATGGAGAACAAACAGGCAAACACCTTAAAGCTAAAATAGCAACAACTTGTTTTATGACTGGAAGTAAACACCAACACCAAAAAGTATGATAAAACAAATTGCATTAAACAAATACTATGCAAATTGATAAGCAATTTCAGCCAAAAGTATGACCACGTGATTGNAAATATACTCAAGAGAAAGTTTTAAGATTTTAGATTTGACCTCCATATATCAAATTTTGTTGAACTCTCTCTAGTATTCTCCATAGGAAAGATATCATCAGTGAAAAGCATACACCAAGGTAGATCCTCCTTTATATGTACACTAAGAACATTCGTAACTAAATCAAATGAATATGGGTTTAAAGTTGATCCCCTATGTAATCCAATTGAAATAAGAAAATACTTGATTAATTACCCTTATATTCCGACACAATGGCTCTAGTACACATACTTTAATGACTTAATATAAACAATATCAAAACTTTCATTTTCTAAAACTCTCCAAAGTAGTTCTCTTCGAGCCTTATAAATTTGTTCTAAATCAATAAAAATCATATGAGAAATTGTTAACTTGCTCTCTATGTATTTCTCCATGAACCCTCTCAATAAATGTACACCTTCCATAGTAGACTTGCTCGGCATGAATCCAAACTGATTTTAAGAAATTGTTTCATCCCTTCGTACCTTTCTTCAATTATTCTCTTTCATAATTTTAATGTACGACACATTAACTTAAATCCTCTATAACTTACACTCTTATGCATCCCTTTTATTTATTAAAAAATTGAACTAATAGACTTTTTCTTCACTCAATAAGCATCTCTTAAGTTATAAAAATAATATTAAAAAGTTTAATAAGCCAATAAATTTCCATATCTCCTAAATATTTTCACACTTCTAGTAGAATATCATCATGACCTAGTGCTTTTGCACACTTTAATTTTTAAAAATCTCAACTTCTATGTTACAAATGCAACGATGCAAATAAAAAAACGTTATTATTTATGGTATTAAAATCACTAAAGTTCATCATACTTTCAAAATCTTCATTAAAAATTTATCAAAATATCTCATCCACCAATATTGAATATTCTCTTCCATTAAGTGTTTTGTTCCTTTTTTTCATCCTTAATAAAATTTATTTAAAATAAATCATTACTTTTCTTTTATCTTTATTTGGCTAATTTATACATATATATATATTTCACAATATTTACTACTTAATCCACTATAAATATCATTAAAAGTAGAATTATTAGGATCACAAATTAATTTATTGCAGTCCCTACGGGTAACATTATATTTTTCCCAATTTTTTAAGTTTTTTACATCTAAACAAATTATTATAACAAATTTTTTTATTTTTTATTTTTTCTTGCATATTATTCTTCTACTACAAACTATTTTTATTCACAAGAGTTTTTCCTTATAAATCTCCAAGCACATCTCATGTAACTTATTTAATAGTACCCGTTACTTTATCCCACATAATATTAATTTCTACATGAACATCCCAAATCTTAAGATTTAAAATTTACTAATTAAAATTATTTTATTTACTTCTTTTAAATGCCCCACCTAACTTTATAATAATATTTTGTTGTATTTTTTACCTTCCAACCCGTCATCTTAAAATTTAAAACCAAAAATCGATGTTAGGTACTTAAATGTTTATTGGAATAACATTACACTCTTTATAACTCGACGATCTATTTTTTTTATAAGAAAATAATCAATTTATATTTTACAAAGAGTCTGTTTATGGCAGGTGTTGATTATTTATAATCAGCTGATAAGCAGATTATTCTGATAATCTGATAATCTGTAGATTATCAGACTAAGCTGGCTTGCTGTTTGAGACCGCTTATTCAGAACAGCTTACTGGAAGCTGTTGTTGGATAAATGACCATTCTGTCCATGTTTGGTTAAGCAGTTTGCAACAGAATTGTTTATGAAAAATAATAGATAAAATAGATGTCTCAAACTATTACAGTTTTGTTGCAAAAATTAAAATATATTGCGCACCATTTCCTGAGTATCAAAAGAAATAAAATAAGAAAAACTACAATTACAATTATAAGTAAGAAATTAAAACGTTCATTTTAAAACTCTGACGTCATCTGTCCTTGGCGACACTGTCCTCTTGGGAAACCATCGTAACACAATCACTGTCGGCATGGAAGTATGTCGAAATGTCGGCCCAACAGAAGAGACCATATCTTGCTGAAACACTCCTCTCACAACCGTAAAACTATCTCCCACTGCTATGAGGCTGACGTGACATAAGGGAACCGGTAGTCTGCAGTAACACAACACAAATCAGGAGGTCCCTGAAATCCTAGAGCTCATCCTGCTACTGAGATAAAACAACCAAAAAATATAATTTGTCAGATCATAAAATTAAATTAAGCTTTATATGTGAGAACCGAATAAAAGGAAAATCAGTTCGACTGAAATACGCAATTATTTTCCATCATCCATCACTGACCTCGGAAATTACCTCCAATCTTTCGACCTACCATTCATCTTGAGCATCGATTGTTCGCTTAACGGGATCCACTCCAACCCTATGGATCCACATTTGAGCTCCTTCTAACTTTTTCACTCTTTCAATTGATCCCATTTATTTTTAAATTTGAGTATGTCGTAATCCCTCCCTGTCAATTCTTTGAACCTTCTAGCAATATTTTGTCAATCTTCCTTACTGAAATACGTGGTCAATTCTATTTCTTTAATACATAGATCGCAAAAAATATTTGTTACTTCTTTATCCCACATAGCAGACAGTCCCCCCTTCAGCAGCCTTAAAATGTTGGAACTATATGGAACAAAGGAAAATAAGTGCTTGCATTACCCGATACACAAAGCATTTCCACAGTGTTGCAATTTCCTCATCAAAACAAAAAATAAAAGTACATAAAAGAATTATGTGGTTCGGTCAAAGAACTACATCCACAGTAAGGCATCGAACATGTTTAATTATGCAATTGTGTAAAGTTATATAGTTATGAATCTCAAGGGAGAACACTACAACATGCTCTCAGCTAACCCGATACAATCAGTTTTTCATATGTTTCCTCCCTTTTTTCCCCTTGATGCTAATAAAAGTACCTCAACTAACAAATAAAAGTAGCTCAACTTGAACCAATGTCGAGCATATTCATTTTTGATTTCACTGCATTCAATGAAAGAGATATTCATGAAGCTATTAGAGGCTTCATCCTGTTGCTGTACCAAAAAGAAATGTTGCAATGTCATGTCGTTTTAAATCTGATATAAAAATAGCTGATGCATTCTTTTGATCCTCATTTTGATAGCTATAAAAGTGCGAAAAATGATTGTAAACATGAAGATGATCTTTTTCCTTGCTACTGCTATAAAGTGGAAAAATGATCGTCAAGTTACTCATAGATAGCAATGTCAATGCTCAAGCTAAAATATAATATCGCACTAAATTAAATCCAATTATATTGAAGGATTTCTACTCCCTGCTACATAGCAAAGAGTGTAATTTAGCAAATAAATCCACCAAGATCACACAACACACAACCTTACCATCTTATAAAAATAAAGGGGAATTTTGCAATTCAAGAAATTCAAGCAAGAACTTGTCCAACAATAAGAATTCCAATACCAGTGTTACGCCCAAAAGTAAAACAAATGTGGTCAGTCAAATATACAATAAAAAGCTCATTATGCCTACCAGTGCTGGCACAAATATAATTTTCGATACAAACCTTCAGCCAACCCTCAAGCTAAACTCCCACCCTAAACCATAGCCGCAAGAGTGAGAATTAATAACTCTGGCGCAACAGCACATCTCACCCCACATTTGAGCAACCTACAATTAATAGCACCTTACCAAGGTTCTGATCAAGTTCTTGTCAGAAATGGAGAACAAACGGACAAACACCTTACCATGATTCTGATCAAGTTCTTGTCAGAAATGGAGAACAAACAGACAAACACCTTAAAGCTAAAATAGCAACAACTTGTTTTATGACTGGAACTAAACACCAACACCAAAAAGTATGATAAAACAAATTGCATTAAAGAAATACTATGCAAATTGATAAGCAATTTCAGCCAAAAGTATGACCACGCGATTCAGTGGTATGTATGTAATTGCCCCATTATATTATAACTGAACTTTGCAATTTCTATGAAGCCGTGAATCAAAGCTTCCTTTTTTTTTCTTTTGGTTTTATAGAACATATATGTACCCATTTTTATGCAATGTAATGAATACCAACTCAACATCATAAATATCCAAAAATCTGAGGCAATCAATCCCTGTATGTATGTAAATGCCCCATTAGAAGCACAAATTTGATTCCCAACAAGTGAACCAATGTAAAACCAAAATTCGCGAACATTCCAGCATTCCGAAGCATAAATTTCAACAGGAAAGCTTACGCTCTTTCAAATAACCACTTCATAATTGAAAATCCAGCATTCCGAAGCATAAATTTGCAATAGTTAAACGATCATAGGAACCAAAAATACCACAGAATTCCTTAGACCGAGAGATTAGTCGAGAGAGTGAACAGAGATGAAGAATAAGCGGAAGGAATTCTCATGTGTCTGGGGCAATAAGGAAATGATTCCTACTAGAAAGATTGGAAGCCACGGTCTGCACTGACCCCTCATGCCCTAGTAAAAAGAGAAGGAAAAGAGAAAAAAGGAGGCGAGTGTGAGAGAAGTTTCCTACACTTGGGAAGGCAAAATCGGTGAGATAATACCTTATGTGCGCCGAGCTGAGGGTCGATTCTCCTCGAAAGAGCGAAGGCGAAGGAGATCTCGGAAGGGGCAACAAAGGAATTTTTTCCCTAAACGCGAAACTCATACACGGGAAGCGGGGTTCTTCCGGCTTGCAAAGCTAATAGGAATATCGTGATATCCAAACGTCACGGCACCGAATCGTTCGGCAGAACGCGAGTTTCAAAAGGGACAGCGGCATTTTAAAAACACCGCTGCACCCTATAAGTTGCCCCAAAAGGGCACTAAATCTATTCTTATAAGTAGGGTTGTGACGAGTCGAGCATGAACTAGCTCAGGCTTTGCTCATGTTTGCCTAGTTCAAAGTAAATTTCTATTTGAAATTGACTCGTGTATTAAATTGCTCATGAACAGTTTGTTCATGTTTGACTCAATTTACATATTATTATTCGTGTTCTACTCGAAATTAGCTCATTTAAATTAATTAGAAAAATAGATGTAAGGTGTTGGATTAAAACTTGCATCATTTATTTTAACCACATGACCACACAATTTATAGCGATTTAAACATAGATATAATTATACCATATAATATAATCTAAATAATACATATAATTTTTTTTTTATTTCGAGCTAAAATGAGTCATGCAAAAACAAAACAAGTGGTTGCTTGTATTCAGATCGTTTATAATTAGAGCTTAAAAAATTTTTCATGTTATGCTTGTTTAATGAACGATTCGAACATGAGCTATTCGCAAAAGAACCTTTTTGATAAATCTATTTATTGGTGATAAAATGTTCATCCATTTTATAAATAAAATATTAGCAATTACAAAATCATAAACTAAAATAAAATCTAATAAGTCTCTACCTTCTTCATTAGTAACTTTAAAATCATAGCTGTCATAAAATGCTTCTAAAATCATCAACCACTTCACTAAAATGTCAATTAAATCTCCTCCAATAAAAATTTTTTCTTCAAGAAAGATATCTTTTATATTAATTCTTCCAAGTCATTTAAAAATTTTTCTTTTGAACATATATCCAAACCAACTTGTAGAGCTTAAGCAATAATAATATTAATGATCTTAATATCAACAACAAGTTATAGAGCTATAATCCTATCTTTAACTCTAGAACATTATCTTTCGAACTCTTATTTATAATTATATACACACCATTTCTAATATAACTCCCACCTGAAGACCAAAGCTTAAAATCTAAACTAGCAATCTCTTTAGCATTTTCTCGAAGACTCTGTTTGAAGGAGCTTCGCCAAATGGTGAAGCTCATTCAAAAGTCTAGTTGCGGATNTCTAATATAACTCCCACCTGAAGACCAAAGCTTAAAATCTAAACTAGCAATCTCTTTAGCATTTTCTCGAAGGCTCCGTTTGAAGGAGCTTCGCCAAATGGTGAAGCTCATTCAAAAGTCTAGTTGCGGACAGGGCTAGTCATCTCCATTCTGATAGCCTAAAACCCCTTGAAAACTTAAAAACTCTATAATTAAACTACAAACATATTTATATCAAAAACAAAGTTTGTTGTCATTTTCCTCATTCAAATCCACTATTTAATACCTAAAATCCTAAAATTATTTTCTTGGGCGGGTAGGGCTTCATCAGNAAAGTTTGTTGTCATTTTCCTCATTCAAATCCACTATTTAATACCTAAAATCCTAAAATTATTTTCTTGGGCAGGCTAGGACTTCATCAAACCCCATCTTAAAAAAAAATTCTAAAATATATCTAAAAAATTTCCTAAATATATTTAGACGCATCCCTCTAATAACTCCAGGGAACCCCACATTTCTTCTCAACTGAATTTTAAAGTTAGCATTATTACACATAGGTTGGCCTGGGTTTTGACCTAAGCCGAGCCATTTGTTGCCTTGAATCTTAAAATCAATGTAAGCCCAGCTAAAGTCTATACAACATTCTTATGGATCTTAGGNTCATCAAACCCCATCTTAAAAAAAAATTCTAAAATATATCTAAAAAATTTCCTAAATATATTTAGACGCATCTCTCTAATAACTCCAGGGAACCTCACATTTCTTCTCAATTGAATTTTAAAGTTAGATATATTACACATAGGTTGGCCTGGATTTTGACCTAAGCCGAGCCATTTGTTGCCTTGAATCTTAAAATCAATGTAAGCCCAACTAAAGTCTATACAGCATTCTTATGGATCTTAGANTCTCGGTTTGGACTGGGTTTGACCTAGGCCGACCAATTTGTTAACTTAAATTTTAAGTCAGATTAAATATAATTAAAGCCTATACATCATTCCTAAGGATCTTGGGAAAGGGTCCAAAGCATCTTTGGCCCCCATCAAAAGATCTAAACATAGACCACATCATCAAGACATACCAATGTTGATACATTTGATCTCTATTAGCACTCATATGAGTATTGACTGTCTCATAAATAATACCAATGTCATTAGTTAGATCTTATGGTTATAAAGCTTATGATGGTTATACATATAATCATCTTTTCATTTCAATCAAAACTGTCTTATCATGATAATAAATTATATTAGAAACCAGTTTCTTGAGCTCTAAAAGTTCAAAAACTTCTTATCAATTCAAAAATTAAGGCAACTGTAACCTTAACCAATTCAGAAAACCATTACACTGAGATGGCATATATGATTATTAATGCAAGGTTTTGTGATATATCGATGATCTCGATACTGACGAATAATTATCAATGATCAAACTCTTGATAAGCATAATCATGTGGTTGTACAAAAGATTATTCATGAATCCAGATATACATACAATGCCAATCCTATTCTTGAGAATGAGATTTATTCTATTGCTATTTTATTGATAGAAAGAACTTTATTAGAATAATCAACATATTTCAAGATTTTTGCAAGGTTCTTCTGCAAAAATATAGGTCGTTTCTCAGGCTCCAAAAATCGCATGCTTCCTCAACAAAAAAAGATGGTTACCATTTTTACCACCATCATATGACCGGAATCATCAACGGCACTATTTTGAGATGATATATAATGCAATCCTAGGCCACCAAATTTTACATAATCTAATTATGCCGCACATATTAATACGAGACAATTTTTGAACTATTTCCACGAGCCGTTCAATCAAAGAACCAGACATCTAAAAAAATAATTTTTCATAACTCTTCATAACGGCTCTATCATTCCTAATGATTTAAAACGCATGTGAGTTGAGCGGGGCCTTTAANTCTCAAGAAAAATCCTCTATTGCCATCGAACTAGCTTACCAATTTCTGGTAAACTACATGACCTCTTCTATCAAAAAAAGAGAGAGAGAATGGCTAAAGAATTCTATAAAGGCATAAGATGCCAATGAAAAGTGAATACGGGTGGTTATTCATNGAAGGCTGACTAAAGGGGAGGAGGATCGTCGGATAACTTCTTTCTTCTTCCTCCTCGAAGCAGTGGAGAATGTAGAAGTAGAGTGTCAAAGCATGAGATTGTGTGTTGGAGAATGCTGAAGGCCGCCTATTATATGCTGGGAAAGTGGTGACAATGCCCTTCGTGGCCATCTGATCNCTAAAGGGGAGGAGGATCGTCGGATAACTTCTTTCTTCTTCCTCCTCGAAGCAGTGGAGAATGCAGAAGTAGAGTGTCAAAGCATGAGATTGTGTGTTGCAGAATGCTGAAGGCCGCCTATTATATGCTGGGAAAGTCGTGACAAAGCCCTTCGTGGCCATCTGATTAGGTGGTTGGTCAACGACCACGATGAATTGGATGGTTGGAAGAGCCAAGGAACGCTGATAGCGAAACATGGCGACAAGTCGTGCTCGATTTCATGGACGAAGGCCATGTATTGGTGGCGTGTCACTGGGAGTGATCACGTGGAGTGGTCACTCTAGATATGCTTGCGTAACCACGCCGAGAAACTTTTAGGCGTAGTCACGCTCATACTAGGCGTGACCACACCAAGGTATTTCTGAGCATGGTCATGCCCAAGCCTGACTTGATCACGCCAGGCCAAAAAGGGGCATATATAGATTTGTGGCTAATGTGGCTGCACTAGACGAAAAGGTGATGTTCGTGCAAGTCCTACGTGACCCAAAATGCGGTCAACAACCAAACCATCTAATAAAATTTTTTCTAATCTTGCTTGTTAATGGAGCTACTCCAACCCTATCAGGATGCATTCATTTTGTATTTTATCTCANGGCCATGTATTGGTGGCGTGTCACTGGGAGTGATCACGTGGAGTGGTCACTCTAGATATGCTTGCGTAACCATGCCGCGAAACTTTTAGGCGTAGTCACGCTCATACTAGGCGTGACCACACCAAGGTATTTCTGAGCATGGTCATGCCCAAGCCTGGCTTGATCACGCCAGGCCAAAAAGGGGCATATATAGATTTGTGCCTAATGTGGCTGCACTAGACGAAAAGGTGATGTTCGTGCAAGTCCTACGTGACCCAAAATGCGGTCAACAACCAAACCATCTAAGATGATTTTTTCTAATCTTGCTTGTTAATGGAGCTATTCCAACCCTATTAGGATGCATTCATTTTGTATTTTGTCTCGAAGTGCAAAGCAATTTATCCACCTGAGCACTCTCATCATAAAGCATTGCAAGTCTCACCACCATCTTATAAAATTTTTCTTCCAAGTCAAAGGAGCACTTTTCTATCACACAATAGGTTCAATGCATTATTCTACTTCAAATATTCAACTTCAATTCTACTAATAACATCCCCA